>JACEVL010000302.1:17500-25000 GCA_020284085.1 Aporrectodea caliginosa
GCCTTCGTCTGCACTCGCCTAGACTATTGTTCCTCTCTCTACACTGGTCTTCCCCAAGTCCATTTATCCTCCGTTGAGAGGGTCTTGCGGTCTGCGGCGCGCCTTGTTGGTTCCATTCCTCGCTATGGTAGTGTTTCCTCTTACATGCATCACACCCTCCACTGGCTTCCCCTCCGGCATCGCATCCTGTATCGGCTTTGCTCTCTTGTCTGGCAATGTGTCTTGGGTTCAGCTCCTCGCTATCTACGCTCTATCTTTACCGTACTCTATCTTCTTCTCTCACAGGTCGCTCAGCCCTCCGTTCCTCTACTAGGGGTGACTTTTTGGTCCCTTTTGCCCGCACTGCTACTAAGCAGCGCCGAGCATTCTCTATCGTTGGTCCAACAACGTGGAATGACTTACCACCCTTCCTCCGCCTATCCCCTCGTACTTTTTCTACTTCCTTCTATTCACATCTGAAGACTTTTCTCTATGATCAGGCCTGGCTCGGGAGCGCCTCTGAGTAGAACCCTTGAAGAGGCGCTATATAAATTGATTGATTGATTGATTGAATCTGTCTGTATGTCTGTCTGTCCGTTTGTCTGTCTGATTGTCTGTCTGTATTTCTGTCTTTCTGTCTGTGTGTTTGTTTGTCTGTTTGTCTGTCTGTCTGTCTATTCTGCAAAATTAATGTAGGATATCGATTCGTGAGCTAAAACTGCGGCTTTGCTGCGGTTGAAATGCTATTGTTATCCAAACGTCTGGAACCTCCATTATCGCTAATAGCTGCTATAGTAGCTTTTGCTAAAGCCAAGTATAATATTATCGACAAGATCGATGGAAGAAACATTCACGCATACAGACAGACAGACACATACATACGCACAGACACACAGACTTACAGACATACATAATATGTTATGTAGATCTACGTACATTCGTAGATATAGGCTACATAGCATAGACAGACAGACAAACAGACAGACAGCCAGACAGACTGGTAGAACGGATAGCCGAAAGACTGAAAAACATGCAGACAGATAGACAGACATGAAAGCAAGCACATAGACAGGCAGGCATTCCTCAAGGCTCGGTCTCAATTTTTCCCTCCTTTACACTGCCGACATCCTATCCATAATGATAATATCCAAACATGGCCTGCATGGTCATCTCTAGGCGGATGAGTTACAGGTCTATCTATGCCATTCTATGGCATCTGTTGTCCTTATTCCACGGTTCCACCGACGTCCAGAATCTACGGTCCGCCTCAGTGAGCTGCATCAGTGACATTGCTGACTTGATGAAATGCACAATCGATTCCAGCTGAATTCATCCAAGTCAGAATTTATCTGGTGCTCGTCCTCACGCAGGGTGGAAAGATTAGATACCCGCCCTTTCGGCATTGGTGCGGATGCTGTCGAGCCTAAGCACGAGGTCCGCGATCTCGGTCTTTTCCTTGACAGAGACCTATCAACGATATCACACATCACAGGTCTTGTGAGGATCAGCTTCGCGATCCTAAGAAAGCTGAGGTGAATAGCGCTCGTGAATAAGCTGGTGCCCAGTGCTTGTCTTCCGAGTTCATGGCACTTTAGAAGTTTAGAGATTACGATTACGAGGTCTGTTTCTCGGTCTCTCACACAGGCTGCGACTCGCCATCTCGTGCAAAGTTTGATCCTGAACCGAATCGATTAAGTACTGCAATGTCGCCTTTGCTGACTTGCCACAGCGCAGTATCATTCGGCTTCAAGCGGTCATCAACGCTGCTGCTCGTCTGGTCTTGCGACTAAAAAAGTTCGACCACATTTTACAACCGTGATCCGAGTTGAGCTTCAGTGGCTCAGAGCCTCGGATTAGGCGAGCGCATCAAATTCAAACTCTGCATCCTGGTGCATAAATGTCTGAACAACTACGCACATCCAAGACAAGATCAGACCGCTATCGGACGATCCCAATAGGTCGCGGTTGCGATCATTAAAGTCCGCTGATGTTTTCGTGCCAGTAACAAAACAAAAACAGGTGATCGGGCGTTTCCGGTTGCTGGTCCACGTGCCTGGAACAGTCTTCGTGGAAACCAAAAGACTTTCTGTATTCAAATACATTAAAACTATACTTACTATAAATCCCGAGCATTAGAATTTCCGCTGGCAGTTGACAGTTTTGTAAAGCATCCTAGAAGTAGCTTGCTATTGACGATGCTGTAGAAATTGTCGTAATTACAATTACAATAACAGACAGACAGACAGAAAGATACAAACAAGCGGACAGGCAGACAGACACACAAGCTAACTTTGATAGGCTTCTGCGAAGACACAGTTTAAGTGTTCGGAGAGAAAATTTCATCGACTGACATGCACTTTCGGATTCTTAAAGAAAACGGTTATTACAGCTTCTCTTTTCTTCACCTCATCATCATTATCATTATCATAATCATCATCAGCAGGCTGCAGCATCATCGGAATCGCAATAGTAAGCTTCAAACTTCTAAAGCTCCACTCGGAAGCCAGGCGCAGGGCACCAGCTTATTCACGAGCGCATCGTAACCACCCGCACCGTAATTACCATCATCGTCACAGAATTACTCATTCGAAAGCTGAGCTTCCTAGTGGTCGTGAGTGGAATGGATATTTTTCAGTCTTGGCTGGGATTTGAAGCCCTGACGTCTGAGCTGACAGTCGGGCACTCTAGCCACTGAGTCATCATAAATCCGCTCTACTGAGATCAAATTCGATCCTCTTTGAATCTCGTCTAAACCACGCAGAAAAAAACTTTCGTACCATCGCTCGATCCAGTTAAAAGATCCACGAATCTACGTCTGAGTGTCTTCCTCGTTCTGTCAAGGTTGAGCTTCTCAGTACAATCAGGCAAATGGATGGAACGGGTTGAAGGAAGGGAGGGAGGAGCAGGAGACAAACAGACAGATGGAAGGACGGATGGACAGATAGATAGATGGTGACTTATATGGATGGATGGATGGATGGATGGATGCACTGAAAGAAAGGCAGACAGACGGACGGACAGAGACGGACAGACAGACGGACAGACGGACAGACAGACGTAACGACGTCAGACATGTATCGACCTTTTAACTAGATAGAGCGATGGACAGAAGTCGATTGGATGAGATTGGATGAGATTCAAAGCGCATCGAATTGATTGACTGACTGATTAACTGACTGCTTGACTGATTGACTGACTGACTGACTGACTGACTGACTGACTGACTGACTGGCGCACAGGACACAGATAAAGAGACAGAGATAATGAGAGATTGAGACAAGTCAGCGCTTGATGACTTGAACCTCGAAGAGTGACAGCAAACGTGATAGGATAGACAGACGCATTAAGTGTTAAATTAAAAGGATTAAAAGGAACAAAGATGAAGACAAAGAAATAAAGATCGAGAGGAAAGGAGAGAGACAGACCAACAGACGGAAGGGCAAAGCAGCAGAAAAAATCCAAAGAGGCTTGGCCAATGGCATTGCAGAAGGAAGATGATGCAGCTCGAGCAGGCTCAGCAGGTGCTGCCATGCAATGATGATGACTATGACGATGCTGGCAGCCTGAGGGTCTATAATAGTCTATAATTATAGACTATAGAGTATCGACTATAAAGTATGGCAGGTCATCGAGACCAAACTGGGTCATATGTTAGATAGAAAGATAGATAGATAGATAGATAGATAGATAGATAGATAGATAGATAGATAGATAGATAGATAGATAGATAGATAGATAGATAGATAGATAGATAGATAGATAGATAGATAGATAGATAGATAGATAGATAGATAGATAGATAGATAGATAGATAGATAGATAGATAGATAGACAGACAGATAGATAGATAAATAGATACTCCGATTTGTATGATCCATAAACTTAACATAACAAGGTTTATAGTGGCTCAGAAGACTTTCATCTGTGTCAGAGCCATTCTCTCGAGCCTCATCCACTGCATCTTTACTCAGTATCCAATTTTATTGAGTCTCTTCTTGAACTCCATCACTGAGTCCGCAGTAACAATTTCCTCGTCCAACTTATTCCAATTGTTCACTATACTCTTGTACTGAAGAATCTTTGCCTTATTGTCCCAGATGATTTTTTAACAATCTTGTAGCTGTGCCTTCGAGTTCTTTTGTTAACTGAGATTTCAAAGAGCTTTTGTGCTGGTATCTTGTCTCTTCCTGTCACTATCTTGAATGTCTCTATTAAATCTCCTCTATCTCTCCTTTTCTCCAATGTTGTCAGCTTGCATCTCCTCAGTCTTTCTTCATATGCCAGATTGCCGAATCCCTTTATCATCTTCGTTGCTCTCCTTTGTATTTTCTCCAGTTTTTCTACATCCTGCCTCAGGTATGGGCACCACACTTGCACACAATACTCCGAATTAGGTCTGACCAATGCTTTGTATAATTCGAGCATTGTTTCCCTCTGTTTATTATTGTCCTCTTAATCATTCCTAGTACTTTGTTTGCTTTCTAATTGCAGCCTCTGCACATTGCCTTCATGGTTTGGTACTGTTGTTTACGATTACTCCTAGGTCCCTCTCCTCCTCTGTTTCTCTCAATCTTATTCCTCCCATTTCGTATTGGAGTTTTTTGTTGGTTTTACCCATGTGCATAACTGAGCATTTTTCTGTGTTGAACATCATTTTCCATTCCTCGGCCCATCTGTGCAGTCCTTCAATGTCTTTCCTCAGTATATCGGCTTCTTCTTCCGTATCAACCCCTCTGCCCATTTTCGTATCATCGGCAAATTTTGATATCTTCGACACTATTCCACTATCAATGTCGTTTATAAAAACAACAAAAAGCAACGGCCCCAAAACAGATCCATGTGGCACCCCACTCTCCACCCTCGACCATTTTATAGATCCCATCTATAACCTCACCTCGTCCTCTATGCACCTACGAAAATAGATGCCTGATAAATCACAGATCACGGTAATCGCGACCGTACCTTACAGTGGCGGCGCCAGCTATACAATTTCAGCAGGTCGCGTCAGGGTCATGGGAGTTATTCAGCAGGTCGAAGAAATTAATGTTTGAGTTCGACGCATCAAGCAGCATAACTTATATAGGCCTATATATAATATAATATATATATAACGAAGACAAGATTATTACTGAACGCTTATAGCCCACGTGTTGTAGCATATTCAAATACATTTAACAGAATTCAGCATTAAAACGTTAAAAGTTAGTTACTTTACTAGATTTGGAATTACTGATGAGCTACTCAGAACATAATGAACATGTATGCTAATAAAACGCACGAGTCGCATGACCCACGTTTTCAACATTTACAGAAACATTGTTTAACTCCTGAAATTCGCTAGCATTATTATCGTTCAGAACTACACCAGCGTCGGCATAGGCTAACAGTCATATCATTCTGCTTAACGTTTTCCCGCCAGATTTATTTCCGAAGAAATCTTCAATGTTGCAGCGCCTCATTGTTATTTATTCATTTCTTCAATTGCTAATTTATAATTATAACGTTGATGCAATTCGTAAATTCTGCCCTATTTGGACAAATCTCCACTCTTGATATCCCAGATAAAATCTATAACTAGCTACTTGAATATCACCTTGAACTTGAATATCACCTTGAACGCTCACACCTCACTATATTCAAAGGTTACTCTTCATCTCTCCTCCCAATCAATGCTAGTAGGCCTATAATAGTTCAAGACTCTGTCTTAGGACCTACCAACGTCTCCATTACTGGTTCAGACCTGCACCCTTTTCAGCCCCTTAATCTTTTGTTCAAATTTTCAGATGACACTTACCTCCTTACTGGGTCCTCTCAAGCTCATACTATTCCATCTGAACCGCATTTAATCTCTACCTGGGCCTCTGCCAATAACCTTACCTTAAATAGCTCTAAATCTAAAAAAATGATCATTTCCGCCCTCGACACCAATTTGACCCTCCTCCTCCATTACCTAGATTTGCCCGAGTTAAAACTGAAAATACTGGGTGGTCATCCTTCAAGATAATCTCAAACTCACAGCCCATATAGACCACCTCATAGCAACTTGCTCCTCCATTTTTTAGATTTAGGCTATTTACAAGTTGCGACCTGTCAGCTTGGTGTTGTGAATAAACGAAATTGATTGATTGATTCCTCTTTTTATGCTATCAGAAAACTCAAAACCCATGGCCTTTCTTCCTCATCCATCCATAATGTAACCAAAGCCACTACCGTTGCTAAACTTTTATATGCCTCCCCATCCTGATGGAGTCTTACCCTGGCTTCCGATAAAGAGTTTCTGGAAAACCCCTAAAAAGAGCCAAACGCTTAGGTTACCAAGAACAATCCTTTCAAACAGTCTTGAACTTGCAAATATTGCTGATGCGAAAGTCCTATAATAATAGGTCCTTGATTTTTGACGTAACGGCGGCAAAGACTACATAATCATTTCAATTTTAGAGTTTACAACATAGGCTTCAATCTGTTGACATAAACGTTTAAATGTCGTTTATATCTAATAATTGCAATAGTGATCCTATGGGACAGATGTTGATGTTTGAAATGAAAAGAAGATATTAAAAATTCCAAAGAATTTTAAGCAGGTCATTAAGCAGGTCGGGAGCAAAATAAGCAGGTCAAATGACCTGCTGCGACCTGCTGTAGCGCCGCCACTGGTACCTTACCAACCATACTTACCTTGCCTTTACTTAATCTAGCTAAGCACCGGATGAAAATAATTAAACGAAATGTTCCTGCCAAAAAGAACCGGAACGCCATTCCGGTGCGTTCCGGTCCTGCTGCCGCGATCGATAAGGCAAGGCAGGTATGGTAAAGTTAGATAAGGCAAGTTAATTTCAGATGAAGAAATATTGGAAAAAGTGAGATAAGATAAAGTAGGGCAAGGTCAGATTTCGCAAGATAAACACAGGTAGGCCGACAATAAAGTGAGGTAAGTTCAGGTAAGTTAAGGTACAGTAAGGTTACTAAGGTAGGCTATACGTTAATAAGCGGCTAATTATTTAGACGTAAATGTCTCAACGTTTGTATTGTATTGTATTGTATTTATAAATTTATATAGCGCCTCTCACAGTGAACACCAATCAGATGCGTTTGTTCTCAGAAGCGCGGCGCCGAGTCTGGAGAATATTTTTTCTGAACGCAGACATTATTAACTGCATAACTTTCCACGTTGGTTAAGCCTACTCTTCTTAACAACGAACTGCAAATCTCATACGACGCCCCAACTGGATTTGAACCCTCGACAGGCGAATCCACCACACTACCCAAACAACTCATCACCCCTCCCCCCAGCACTCCCTCATGACCTCCCAAGTTTTCAGAATTTCCTATCTTTTCAATGTTGTCACATTCCTACCTCGACCTGTGCGCTCAGGAATTTCGCGCTGGTGCGCACTGTAGGTATAGAGGCGGCGACTAGCGACGATGTTGGAAAGCGGCTGTTGACATATGAGGATGCCAGAGAAGGATGCCAGCAGCAGCAGGAGCAGAAGGGGCGACTGCATGGGAGGCAGATGGTGATGG
>JACEVL010000302.1:30000-85000 GCA_020284085.1 Aporrectodea caliginosa
ATAGCAGCTAAGGGCAAGCTCATTTATGTACTGAGAAAAACAAAGTTCTTGATCCAAAGTTACCTCAAGTCCCGGACCGAATCCAATAAGGTGACATGCGGGAACTTTTCCGAAACCAGGCATCGGTCAATGCTCGCCAGCCGTCTAGGCGTCTACCACAACCCAAACAAATTAATTAATTCTTAGAGGCGTTTAGAAGCAGGCGATTGGATGCTAACCAAGTGGAAGAGCATCCATAGCTTGGCACATCTGCTGAACGGCAATCCACCCCGCAATTGGGGTGGCAATGGTTGTATACGGTCTGCACATCGTCAGCATATAGTCTAGCTGGTGCAGAAGCCCACATGACGCCAGCAAGACCCCAATACCAGACGATTAGATAATATAAAGCACTGGGCCCAGCACTAAAACCTATTGGACACCAAAAGGGGCTAGAACCCAGCTGGACCTACAGGAGCCAAAGACTACACGATTAGTGCGCTCTGGTCATTCAACAGAAAGGGTCGAAGCCACTCTAGCGGTTTGTCTGTCAGCCCAAAAGAAGCAGAAAGGCGTTGAAGGAGTAAAACTTATTATGGTCAAGAGAGTCAAAAGCTGAGCTGACATCGAAGATGGTCAGGAGAGAGAGAGAGATGTCCGACATCTATGGCGCCATAGAGGTCAGAGAGTCCTGAGGCGTTTTGGAGAGTCTCCATAGAGTGATTCTTCCTAAAGCCAGACTGCTGGGAGGAAAGCAAACCATTTATATCTAGATAAACAATAGCAACAATACATTCCAGAACCTTAGAAGGAAATGTCACATTTGCAATCAGGCGGTAATTTGCTTAATCACTTGAATCCAGCCCATCCAGCTTCAAGACTGGGTACATGATCGAGCTCGCACGTTTTTGGCGCAATTAAATTGAGCATTCGTAGCTCAGCACTCGTGACCTCTATATTGGACGCCATATTTGATAGTAACATTCGGACACTATTGCCACTACGATAAATCGATTCCTTGACCTTGAACACATTATTTTCGACACTTCATGTGCTATTGTAGCTTACCTCTGACCTGATATATACATATTTTGGTGTGTTGGCGGCCATATTCGACGCCATATTGGATAGTAACATTCGAACACTATTGCCACTACAATAAATCGATTCCTTGACCTTGAAAATATTATATTCAACACTTCATTTGCTATTGTAGCTTACTTACCTCTGACCTAATATATACATATTTTTGTGTTTTGGCGGCCATATTGGACGCCATCTTGGATAGTAACATTCGGACACTATTGCCACTACGATAAATCGATTCCTTGACCTTGATAATATTATATTCGACACTTCATTTGCTATTGTAGCTTACCTCTGACCTGATATATACATATTTGTGTGTGTTGGCGGCCATATTGGACGCCATCTTGGATAGTAACATTCGGACACTATTGCCACTACGATAAATCGATTCCTTGACCTTGATAATGTTAAATTTGATACTTCGTTTGTTTTTGTAGCTTACCTGTGACCTGATATATACTGTTTTCTGTGTTGGTGCCATTATTGGCCGCCATCTTGGTTAAAATGCATTTTTGAGAGGTGACCCCTTGGTCGGATCGCGTGGATCCTACCAAAAACTATTACCATATGACCAAACCTAAGTACACAGAAAGTTTGGTGCTTTTGTCCAGTCGGTCCCCATCCGCTTAAATTTTCGGTCTAACAGCCCTCACTAATAACATAGGTTCAGTAGATGGCATAGACAGAAGGAAACAAGGCAGTAAATTAGGTAGCTTAACTAAACTTATCTAATATAGCTTAACTAAATAGCTCGAGGATCAGTGCGTCGTGCAAACAGGCGTCGGTTGAATTGTACACATATTTAATACATGATACAGTTTTTCATAATTACTCAAAAGAATACATTTATGACACTCAGTAACAACGTAATTGTAATAAGAACGGTAATGTCACATAACAGTTAAATTGCGAGCGACTAAAGAGGAGTAGCTAACGGGAGCAATGGGAATACATTTTGCAATTGTTATTCCTCTACGAGAAAACAACGTAGCCTTTTTTGAATTCATGTCGAGTCTTTGATAATCGAATTTCTAATGGAATGGAGTTCCAGAGTAATGGTCCGGTAGCTCTAATGCTAAATTCTCTTGTGTTAGTCCTTGCTTTTACTGGACGATATGATGAAGCCCTCCTCGTGAAGTGACCGTGAATCTGGGATCCGAGAGTGAAGTAGGCCTACCCTGCAAATGAATCGGGTAATAGCTTGTGTTGGAATCGATAAATAAATTCTCCTATTTGCAAATTTCTTATCTGTTTTAGATTTAGCAAGTTCAAGTCCCTGAAAATGGGGGCGGTATGAGCGTCTTTGCTGGCTCCCTGGATTAATCTAATTGCCTTTTTTGGAGGATTGTTAATTTATGGAGTCGAGATTCATAATTTGAGGCCCAGATTAAGTTGCAATAATTTAGATATGGGAGAATTAGTGAGTAATATAAATTTAGCCTAACTGTTTTGGGGAGTAGATACGAGATTCTTGATATTATTCCTATGTTTTTAGCTATCTTTTGAGAGATGTAGTTAATATGTGTTTTCCATGATAAGTGTTGATCGAGAAACACCCCTAGAAACTTGGTGGAGTCAACTTGACGGATAATACTTCCTTCAAGAGTTAGAGCCAAGTTTATTGGTTTAATTTTCCTATGAGATTTAAAGTTTATAAAGTTAGTTTTTTCTACATTTAGTGTAAGTCTATTAGCAACGAACCATTTACTAATTAGGGTTAATTCGATGTTGACGATTTCCATAATAATCGATGTTGACGATATATATATATATATATATATATATATATATATATATATATATATATATATATATATATATATGTATAATTGATTGTTAGGCGGTCAATGCGACTGTATAGGCCTTAGTTGCGCTGTCGGCTTTCGGGCGCTTGGCCTAAAGTAGCCTAAACATTGGCTGACAGTAGATTGTCTCTTTGCACGTGCATATAGCGCGCCAAACTTAGAAAACTGCTGATGACAGTGAATTTGAACATAAACAGAGTATCAGTTGTTTAAGTTACAGTTGAGTTGTGTTGATAAAAAACATTGATATTAAGTTTTAAATAACTGTGTTTGATCACTTTGATGAAAGAAGAAACATTCAAAGAACTGTGTCAATTTAATTCTTAAACAGTTAGAATCAAATCAAATCAAAATCAAATCATTTATTTGGTGACCAACAAACAACAGTAGTACACAATCAATGGGAAAGTAGAGTCACACAGGGGACCCTGAAAGGGTCTTACGGTCCCGCTAAGTAGGGCCCCCTAAGGTTGCAGCACAGCCTCATGAGGAAAGCCAATGTATTTAACTGGTCTGAAACTAAGCGTATTAAACAACAAAACGATAAATCTTAACTAATGACTCAGCAACACACATATTAGGTCAACAGTCAATTTGTGTGAAGGCGTTGATGATGATATATTCGTTTAATTATCAAGCAGGAAGACACACCGCTTCACAACTTACATACACAAAGGCTACTATAAAGAAAAAAAGGGAATAATGTTAGTTGAGCAATTATATGTAGAGATAAGGAAAGTTCTTGAGTTAGGTCACAACTAAGAAAGGACAGAAGAGTTGGTGACACCATTAACTATAACTATAACTAAAAATAATACTAACTATAACTATAACTATAACTAAAATAAGAAACCATTAACTATAACTGTAACTATAACTAAAATAAAATCTGTAAGGAGAATCACACTGCCAAGACATAGACAGACGGATTAAACAGACTCACAATCAGCTGCCAACCATTCTGCGTGCCTGTCTGATCATATGCCTCTCTTCGTGTCTGTGTACCTTTGTTTGTGTGTTTCCATCTCGGCCAAGTCAAGCGGTGCTGTTTGTACGAGAGCCTAAAGAGGAAAGCAGCAGCAGCAGCAGCAACAGCAGCAGCAGCAACAGAGAAGGAGGAGGCAAGAGCAGCCGCTGCAACCCAATCATCATCAACCGATGAGACTGAGGCGATGGACGCTTTACTCTTCTATACGGTCTCATCTCGCACGATTCAATCTATTGACTGGTCTTCCTGAAACTCGCCCGTTCCTGCTGCTAATGATGATGTTGATGATGATGCTTAGATCGCTCGTCTAGTGAGACCTCTACCTCCTCCTCTTCCTCCTCCTCCTCCCCCGCATCTTCCCTCGCCTCGTCTAGTGAGACCTCTACCTCCTCCTCTTCCTCCTCCTCCTCCTCCGCATCTTCCCTCGCCTCCTCCTCCTCCTGCGTCTGCTGCAGGCTCAGCAGTCGGTCGCGAAAGAACACTGTCATATGCATCGCAGATTGGATTTTCGATACATCTGCCTAGCAGGTTGGTTTGCGCGGATTGAACGAAAAGATTCCCCGCTGCAGGATTTTGACTCTTTTACGTTTGATGAATCTGGCGAGAAAGTTTAATCGAAAGATTGCGTCACTGAATCGCTGAAAGATTAGATTAGATTAGATTAGATTTGATCTGATTTGATTTGATTAGCGTCTCTGAGGAGTTTCTCTTTAGGAGCCACTCAACCTTTTATAGGAACTTGCGACTCTGATTACTAGGGTGTGACCGATTGGCATTTTACCGATTTCTGAAACCGGATATTATCGGGATATTTGGCCTGCTTTTTACCGAATCTGGAATCGATCCACTTAATCGGCAATATTTATTTTTATTTGGTTCTAGGCACTATTTGTTACTCCGCGATCGCATTTTGTTGATGCGTCGACTCACAATTCATTATTTCACTCGGACTTTGAAAGATAAAGAGTTAAGATTACCGCATGAGGTCGCCAAAACGGGTTACTATTTTTGTATTAATGAAAAAATTAATTAATTTTTGGTCAAAATATTACTTCTTTTGGTATTTGGATCGGTAGTCTTGGGATGGACCGATTCCGATTAATCGGTCTGGGGCAAAATCCGGTGCAAACTGATTTCCGATCAAGATTCGATCACACCCTAATGATTACGTTTATGAAAGTCGCTGCATAAATTTAAATGTGATCGAATCTTGATCGGGAAATCAGTTTGCACCGGATTTTGCCCCAGACCGATTAATGTGTAACTCCCAGATGTATTAGGAGATTAAATCTCCTTCATCCAGGCTTGGGACTGGCACTGCCAGAGTACGGGCAGTGGCGGAGTTAATGGGTGTTTGTTATTCAAAATTGCGCAATATAACTCGGTTGAGCATGGACTGTTACTAAGTAGCCTGTGGAAGAAGATCTGAAAACGAATAACACGAGGGTAAGCTGTTAACCCTTTTATCGGCTTGTCAATTCAGAACGGTGCCATGTGATTTGGGTGCAGAATTGGGTGCAGATGGGGTGTAGAATTGGGTGCAGAATCTGGTGCAGAATTGGTGCAGAATCTGGTGCAGATGGTGGGATGCAGAATTGGGTGCAGAATTGGTACAGAAATGGGTGCAGAATGGGTGCAGAATGGGTGCAGAATTGGATGCATAATTGGGTGCAGAATTGGGCCAGAACTGGGTTCAGAATTGGGTAAAAAATTGGGTGCAGAATTGATGCAGAATTGGTGCAGAATTGAGTGGAGAATTGGTGCAGAATTGGGTGTAAATTTGGCTGCAGAATTGGGTGCAGAATTGGGTGCAGAATTGGTGCAGAATTGAGTGCTTAATATCGCCATATGAAAGTTGCTCTTGGTCAAGGCAACACGTGGCAAGCTATCAGTAGTTGATTAACACCAAGTCATGCTGTTAACCCTAGCAGTGTACAATCTAGAAACTTATGCAGCGCAATTATTGTAGCGTATACACGGCATCAATCATTGTCAGTTCAAGTGAAGCCGAATTTCGAAGCAGCAGCCTTTGAAGCTATTTCGTTCGTTACATTCATTCAGAAGATTTATATAGCGCCCCTCCAACAACCGTTTTTACAACCTTTGCTATCGATTGAAGTCAACCATTAATTAAACAGCGACTCTACTGCAGGTTGCTAAGTCGCTGTCGTTACTAGGCAACATGCTGTAAACAATTGATATAGCGCCTGTTTTGCGTCATTGCTGCTGCTGTAAGTACATGTGTACATGCAGGTGTAACTGTAAGATGTAAGTGCAAAGTGTAACTGTATATCAGTGTAACGGTAAGTGAAGCCCGCTTAGAAAAATCTAGTATTTCACTTGTGTATGCAATCATTCAGTCTGGAAATTTATATAGCGCCTCTTCAAGAAGCCTACTCAGAGGTGCTCCCAGCCCAGCCACGGCCAAAGAGAAAGGACTTTAGCATTATTGATAGAAGCCGGCAAATTATTCCGGGCCATGTATTTATGTATATAAACTTTATAAAGCGCATTATTAGGAACTCTTCAAAAGCCCTGTATCATTACGTCTGCTTAAGAGCAGGTGCAAGTTCGGATGTTCTTGTCAGTATAAGTGAAGAACAGGGCCGTAGCAAACTATAATTGCGCCCTGTGCCAAGCGTAAATCTAGCGCCCCCGCGCCCCAAAGTTAAGAGTTAGGCCTATTATAGTTCAATGAATTAAATCATTACGTCTCAAAAGTTGCGCCCCCTCTTGAGTTGCGCCCTGTTCCAGGGACGCAGAGGAACACCTCTGGCTACGACCCTGGTAAAGAAAAATAACACTTTTGTATTATTGCGTCTTCTTATCAGTACTTTATGAAGCCGACTTTTGGATGTCTCATGTTTTACCAGACAGAATGTCTACAAAGTAATCAAAGCCTTAGATATATTTATGCGTGCGCGGCAATGGTCCGGCTTCATGTGTGTGTGATTAAGTAAGTAAGTAAGTAAGTAAGTATATTCTTTAATATAACCAGCTGCCAAACAGCACTCTGGTGAACAAGCATGGGCAATATAAATTAACATAAACATCAAAACATCAAGCATCAAAATCTACAATGTATCTAAGACCAGTGAGATTGCGAGACAGATCTAATTAGTATGCGAACAGCATTCTGACTATAAATGTTTTCCTCATTTGGTTGTCAGCTTTTGGCAGCACCCGGTCATGGCGTCTGGGGCGTAGGCTGTAAACCGTTGGCTTCGCTGGGGGAGCAACCCGTGGAGGACATGTCCTGGTGTTCGAAGAACAGCCGAAAACAGGCGAGTATCGGCAAGACGGCATAGCTGTTCGATATTTGGGCTATCACCAGGGAGATACCGCTGACGGATTAGCCTATTCATCACGGCTTGGAGTCTTCCCCTTTCTTGCTGCCCAGCATATCCCCGGGGCTGCGTATAGCAGACGGGACAGCGTAGTAGCTCGCACCACGTCGTAGAGCTTGGGGCCAGCTGTGATAATGAACGTCGACGCTTTCTGGCGAATAATATGACTACAAAGCAGGTTGTTTATAGATAAGACGGTGAGCTGGGATCAACTTTTCGAAATTGGGACAGTATTTGGGAATTACTTTCCTGACCCGTAGGCTAACTGGAAGCCACGGCGTATTTTCTTTCTTCAAACTGGCATTTTGATAAAGTAGTACACAGACGCTTTTGGTGGGAGGTTAGGATAGTTTACTCATAGCTTTAAGACGTTTGTTTCGTGCGAATAATCATAAGACGAAAATTGTCAAAATAGTAAACAATTAATGAAGGAGATAGTAGAATGATTGGTCAATATAGGCGGAGGTCTAATGCTCAAATGCAGAGATGGGTAACTTATCGATTAGATTCTATTGATTAGCTAATTAATCGATTAGACAAACAGCTAATTCTAATTCTAATCGATTCGCTACAAGAGTTTGCTAATTCTAATTCTAATCGATTAGCAATTTAACTAATCATGCCCATCTCTGCTCAAATGTCATGAATTCAGTACAAGATCTTGCACTTGGTCTGTCTCTATAGAGGGATGGATGAATGGATAAATGGATGAATATGTGGATCAATTAATGGATAAATAGATAAATAGATGGATGGACGTATAGGCGACTGGTTGGATGATTGGAAGTTAACTTAATGAGAGAATCAGACCCAATTTTTATATGAGTGAATCTCTGCCAATTCTATATGAGAGAATCAGACCCAATCGGTTATGTAGTCCTAGTACAGGTCAAAGGTCAAACGACCACCTCTGCCAAAAACACACCACCAATAAAAGTAGGCAAAGTTCATTTCAAGGGTTGCCCTTCTTGGGTGGGGCGTGCGTGTGCCCCTACCCCTCCCCTCCACTCCTCTTTCACTCTACACGCCTTAGCAAAGCTCATTGAATATTCATTATTTGCATGCTCTGCATTCTATTTGAGCCTTTCACACGCATATGCGTGCAGCCAATTTTTATACAAGCAAGCTACCAATTCTTGCATGTATAGCACTCAATTTTTACTCATCATCCATCTTTGCTCAAGCATTGCAAGGCGCCCATTTTTGCAACTTTTCTTACTACAATCAAGCTGCCATTGTTTTGGCCATTTTCACATAGCTCACATTTAAGCTTGGAGTCCAACATGGCTAGGCTTTACTCTCGTAGCTGCACTTGCATTCTTTTACATGTGCATTGTTTGGCGTATAGCAATTTACACTTAGGTCAACTTTAATGGTAGAGGCCATTATACGCAAGCACTCAATTCTTTTGGACCATACAGCCATTTTCTCTTAGGCACACACACATTTTAGGCTCAAGCCTACAACTACAAACCTTGCAACTCCATCTTCGTCACCCAGCAAGGCGCGCAAGCACTTAGTGTGGAAGCCAAGGCAGCCAGTGTTTGCGCTTGCATGCCATTACAGCTCTTGCCTGACCATTTAGCGTTGAATATTTAGTACTTGCACCCTTTTGAGGCACAACAGCATTTTACTCTTAGGTAGCCATTCTTTGGGCTCGCCTTGTTTTTCAAGGCTGACTAAGGCCAATTTATTATTCAATAGGCACAAATTGCAATGTTTTTGTGCGCTTGCATTGAATTAGAGCGACAACCTTTTACTCTTAGACAGCAAGACATTCGTTGGGCTTGCCTTGTTTTACAAGGATGACCAACGCTTATTGAATATTCATTATCCTTAGGCCCTTTTACACTTGCACAATCATCGCCTAAACTGAATTTAGCATGGTATTCAACTTTTGCAAAGCACTCAGGTGTCTTTGCTCTATTGCATTCTCCTACAGCTCACGCATTTAGTTATGCAAATCTTTCAACAAAATGAACTTAAATCTGAGAAAAGTTTGGGCTTGCCTTGTTTTACAAGGATGACCAACGCTTATTGAATATTCATTATCCTTAGGCCCTTTTACACTTGCACAATCATCGCCTAAACTGAATTTAGCATGGTATTCAACTTTTGCAAAGCACTCAGGTGTCTTTGCTCTATTGCATTCTCCTACAGCTCACGCATTTAGTTATGCAAATCTTTCAACAAAATGAACTTAAATCTGAGAAAAGTTAAACTGAAATCTCAGTTTCATTGAAATTCTCGGTTCAGTTTCGGATAGTAAGTGTCTTTTACAGATGGCGCATGAGCGAGAGAGAGAGAGAGAGAGGGAGAGAGGCGTTTTGGCAGAGCTGGAGGGAGAGAGAGAGGGAGGGGGCGATAGAGAGAGGGAGGAGAGAGGCGTTTGGCAGAGCTGGAGGGAGAGAGAGAGAGAGAGAGGGAGGGAGCGAGAGTGAGAGAGGGAGCGAAGCGCTTTTGGCAGACAAGTAGCGTGTGAGCGAGAGAAATGCGCGGCTTATATTTCTGACCTGGTGGTTTTACAACTTTTACATTTCAGACACCTAAAACTCACACTCAAAGCTAGCTTCACAGTAGAATATTGCGAGTTTGTAGAGCAAACCTACCAATTGTAGACGTGCGTCATTTAGAATGCGTGTATTTACTTAACAGACTTATAATTATTTTCTATACAGCTTGGAGACTTAAGTTGAGAGTTTATTTAGCGAACCGAGGGTTTGAGCTGTTGTATGGAGAGGTGTTTTGAGACCCTGCATAGTGCTCTTTTACGACAGTTGGCAGGCAATCAAATGTTTTTAGTTGTGTAATGCATTCCACAAATGGTTCTTAATTCTGAAAAATCTCAAATTCATTGAAATTCTAGAGTCATGGAAAAACCCCACTTGGTTAATTTTGGATAGCAGGTGACATTTACAGGGGCATGGACACAGCGATATTGAGAGAGCGAGAATGAAAGAGGCATGGAGATAGGCAGAGTTTCTCTCTACAATCTCCATTACCAGACGAAACCTGTTTTTAATAGCTCGCTTACAGACTGCAAAGCTCTCAAGTGTACACGATTAGTCATTATGGTTTACCTCTTACGGTATTTGATTGAAAGAGAGCGAGAGAGAGAGCGTTAGAAAGAGAGAGATGAAGCGAAGAATTTTGTGAGAGGGGCCGTGGAGGGTAGGAGGGTGAGAGAGAGAGAGACTTACTCTCTGTAATTGTCAATTTTAATCGCCCCGAATAAGAGCCGAATCATTATTTTCGCTTGGCGAGAAGAGCATTAAATAGTTTTTGGAGAGAGAGCAAGAGAGACGTGTAAAATGTTGGTGTTTAACAGCTGAATTTTTAATAGTGTTTAGCGGAAGAGAGTGGTAATATGAAACCAAAATCTTTAAAGTCAATGCGAGGAAGGTTAGAAAACCGAGTCGTTTGGTCGTTTCACCAAACGGCGAACCCATGCTGTATACACAGCGGTAAGTAAGTATGAAAATGCAAATCTTATACAGTTGATGAGTTGTGTAGAGTCTGCGTCGTGGCCAGGAATGAATGAAGTAGCATCACGCGTTTCGATGGAAATGCTTAAACTTCTATTCGCAAGATGCCACTTTAGAAGTTATCGCAAATTTTTAAGGTGTAAGAGCTCCTTACAACACGCGAAAAATGTAGAACACGAAATCATTGTGATATTTGTAAGCTTGGCTGACAGTACAAGACTTTGTCGTATTTTCAGTCACTTTTTCATGTTGCCATACCACGAGAGCTCAGTTGAATGAGGGAGGGGTTTTCCCCACTAGCCCGCCCGCCTACCCTATACGCTATAGACCAAAGTGGCAGTGCCACTTTGACACAGGCATTATAAAATTTTAAAAACAGCAGGTTTACGCTCTGTAGATGACGGAATCATCACACTGAAATGCATGTCGCCATAAACATGTGCTTAAATTAATCAGTTAATATTTTTCCGATTATAGGATTGAGATGTAAGCTGGCTCGAATGAAGGCATGAAATTCCAAGTTTTGTCGGCCATTGCCTGAAATTGTGGGCGTGTTTCTTTAGCAGCAGCTGCAGCTGCTGCCACTGCCGAACATCATACTTTGAATCTAAGAGAGAGAGAGAATTAAGGTCGCCTTGGTGGCTTTCAATGCATGTCATTGCCACAACTCTGAGAATATTCGCAATCGACGGTTTTTTCTCACACAGCAAACGTGTTACTCGATAAAAAGTTAAATTATCAAAAATTTTGACTCTGCCTCGCATCTCCAGAAAGCTGAGAACATAAGGTTCTCAACTCTGTTCTCAACTCAGAAAGTTATGAATCAAAAGTTCTCAACTCCAGAAAATGAAAATCAGTGGCTTACAACTCCTGATAATGAAAAAACCAATGGTTCACAAGCATGCTGCTGATAATGCAAGTGTTGCTACAAACTCTCACACCTGCTATAGCTTTAAAATTTAATGAAAATTTGGGTAAGCGGCTGCAAGCAAATTGAGAGTAAAGTTTCGCATGCGCAACCATTTCAATTAGATGCTAATGCGTAGTCTTCAACCGCCGCTGGAAGCTGCTATAAACAAGCTGTCAGAATCAATGCTGCTCTCATAGTTCACAGCTACAGCTAGATGCTGCGATAAACACACTTACTTATTTACTTAACAGGCCGTCAGAATGTCAGGCCTGTTTACACAATTTAATTTTTGTCAGCCAAATAACTAACTTTTTTAGTAAACACCAAGTAACACTAAATTATAGAGTTGCAAATAGTGCCATTGATAAAAAGTTAAATTATCAAAAATTCACTACACGAGCTTTATTTATCGTGTTTTAATGCCCAAGAAACAGCGCATTTTTACTGTCCATTGTCATCGTTTGCATGGTTGCTGAGCTTCAATATACAGTATGAGCTGAGGGAATGACCATGCTTACATGCCACATGAGAAATGGACATATATGCACACATTGAGTTGAAAGTTTAAGCAAAGATGCCATGTGTAATTTCAATGCTTCGATAACAGCCTCGCTAGCTGCCACCACAGACGCGTGAGGTTCAAAGTACATTAGAGTGGTCATAATAAGTCGACCGAGGGACCAAAGTGCTACATGCCACATGCACAAACTTGGACATTGTGATCTCCGTGAATTGAACGTTTAAACAAT
The DNA here is from genome assembly GCA_020284085.1 of Aporrectodea caliginosa. Lineage (NCBI taxonomy): Eukaryota > Metazoa > Annelida > Clitellata > Crassiclitellata > Lumbricidae > Aporrectodea > Aporrectodea caliginosa. Next base: position 42,353 of record JACEVL010000302.1, read on the forward strand.
GGCACTGCAACTCTATAATTTCATCGGTTTGATAACAGCTTTGGCTACAAGCAGCAACAGGCCTGACATTCTGACGGCCTGTTAAGTAAATAAGTAAGTGTGTTTATCGCAGCATCTAGCGGTAGCTGTGAACTATGAGAGCAGCATTGATTCTGACAGCTTGTTTATAGCAGCTTCCAGCGGCAGTTGAAGACTACGCATTAGCATCTAATTGAAATGGTTGCGCATGCGAAACTTTACTCTCAATTTGCTTGCAGCCGCTTACCCAAATTTTCATTAAATTTTAAAGCTATAGCAGGTGTGAGAGTTTGTAGCAACACTTGCATTATCAGCAGCATGCTTGTGAACCATTGGTTTTTTCATTATCAGGAGTTGTAAGCCACTGATTTTCATTTTCTGGAGTTGAGAACTTTTGATTCATAACTTTCTGAGTTGAGAACAGAGTTGAGAACCTTATGTTCTCAGCTTTCTGGAGATGCGAGGCAGAGTCAAAATTTTTGATAATTTAACTTTTTATCGAGTAACACGTTTGCTGTGTGAGAAAAAACCGTCGATTGCGAATATTCTCAGAGTTGTGGCAATGACATGCATTGAAAGCCACCAAGGCGACCTTAATTCTCTCTCTCTCTTAGATTCAAAGTATGATGTTCGGCAGTGGCAGCAGCTGCAGCTGCTGCTAAAGAAACACGCCCACAATTTCAGGCAATGGCCGACAAAACTTGGAATTTCATGCCTTCATTCGAGCCAGCTTACATCTCAATCCTATAATCGGAAAAATATTAACTGATTAATTTAAGCACATGTTTATGGCGACATGCATTTCAGTGTGATGATTCCGTCATCTACAGAGCGTAAACCTGCTGTTTTTAAAATTTTATAATGCCTGTGTCAAAGTGGCACTGCCACTTTGGTCTATAGCGTATAGGGTAGGCGGGCGGGCTAGTGGGGAAAACCCCTCCCTCATTCAACTGAGCTCTCGTGGTATGGCAACATGAAAAAGTGACTGAAAATACGACAAAGTCTTGTACTGTCAGCCAAGCTTACAAATATCACAATGATTTCGTGTTCTACATTTTTCGCGTGTTGTAAGGAGCTCTTACACCTTAAAAATTTGCGATAACTTCTAAAGTGGCATCTTGCGAATAGAAGTTTAAGCATTTCCATCGAAACGCGTGATGCTACTTCATTCATTCCTGGCCACGACGCAGACTCTACACAACTCATCAACTGTATAAGATTTGCATTTTCATACTTACTTACCGCTGTGTATACAGCATGGGTTCGCCGTTTGGTGAAACGACCAAACGACTCGGTTTTCTAACCTTCCTCGCATTGACTTTAAAGATTTTGGTTTCATATTACCCCTCTCTTCCGCTAAACACTATTAAAAATTCGGCTGTTAAACACCAGCATTTTACGTCTCTCTTGCTCTCTCTCAAAAACTATTTAATGCTCTTCTCGCCAAGCGAAAAATAATGATTCGACTCTTATTCGGGGCGATTAAAATTGACAATTACAGAGAGTAAGTCTCTCTCTCTCACCCTCCTACCCTCCACGGCCCCTCTCACAAAATTCTTCGCTTCATCTCTCTCTTTCTAACGCTCTCTGGCTCGCTCTATGTCAATCAAATACCGTAAGAGGTAAAATATAATGACTAATCATTAACACTTGAGAGCTTTGCAGTCTGTAAGCGAACTATTAAAAACAGGTTTCGTCTGGTAATGGAGATTGTAGAGAGAAACTCTGCCTATCTCCATGCCTCTTTCATTCTCGCTCTCTCAATATCGCTGTATAAAGTGTCATTACCCCTAGGTTATAAGTCTAAAAAAGCGTCATTCAGTGTCCGATTCTTCAACAACAACAACTCTATGACATGAGGTCAAGTGCATATTGTGGGCAATCCCTCGAAGGTAGTCATCGAGAGGGATAGTGCCATGTCTCCCCACAACAGTTGCAATCCTCTCTTCTCTTAGGTGTTGCTCTTTCTTCCTCTTTACTGCAATGTTCCCTGCAATAAGTCTCTCGACCTCTTGATCTGTGCGGAGGTTCTCTTTTATGAATTCTCTTATGGTCGAGAACACTCCCAGGTGGTAACGCGCCACTACAGTCTCGAATCTCCTGTGCCAAGCCTCCAAGCTGTTGTTTGTTCTTGGGAGGTTATGAGCTTGAAGATGGTGAACACTCCACAATTCTGGGGAAATCGTGGTGGATGACGTCGTGGAATGCGCGGTGGTCTTCCTCTCCCACAGGTGGTGGCAACTGGTTTCCCCAACACGAACAAAACTCTCTCTAGTAGAAAGTGAAGCAGCTCTTAGATAAACAATAAAAAATAATTTCTGGCTACGAATACACGACCTCCCTAGTCTATTACCAATTACGATAATAACCAATTCGTCACTCTTTTGATGTGTCGCTCTTTCGTTATGTCGCTCTTTCAAATCATCAATATTTGTGTCGCTCTTTTAAAACTGCTGCCCATTTGTCGCTCTTTTGTTACGTCGCTCTTTTGAGTTGTCGCTCTTTCGAACCTAACCCAAAATAACCGAGTGTTTGTATGAGCAAATGGTTGTCGATATAATTTAGAATTTCTGGTAGAGTATGAATGAATTTCGGAGGCACGGAGGAAGAGTTGTCTATAAATTACTGGTAACAAATTATGCTCGTAACGATACATAAATTCACCAATCTGTGCCTTCCTAATTTGTTCAATTTTTAATAACTTAAATTCTAGAAATAATTGACTAGTATGAGAATCATAAGGAACACCAGCCACGCAACGGATAGCTCGTTTTTGCAGAATGGTCAGCCTTTGTAGATTGGATTTATAAGTAGAAGCCCATATTATATTGCAGTAAGCGAAGTAGGGATAGATAAGAGTGTAATAGAGGGTTAACCGAACATGGGGTGGCAGTAGGTAGGGTGGCTCGTTTTAGAATTTCTACATTCTTAGCTATTTTAGAGGAAATAGCTTCTATGTGATCTTTCCAAGATAGATGTTGGTCTAATATTACTCCTAAAAATTTGGATGAGGTTACTTGATTAATGGGATAACCATCAATACACAGAGAATTAGAAGTGGTAGACAATAGTTTCCTATGGGACCTGAAAAGAATATAAAAATTGGTCTTATCTAGGTTCAGTGATAATTTATTGGCACGAAACCAATTAGCAATGTGAATTAGTTGGGCATTCACTATTTGGTATAAGTTGGCAAGGGAGCTATGGGAATAAAAGATGTTGGTGTCGTCGGCAAAGAGCACGAAGTACATAAGTGGTGATGCTTTTGGAAGGTCATTAATGAAGATGAGGAATAATATAGGTCCAAGGTTCGATCCTTGCGGAACACCAAATCGGACTGTGCGCATCGTCGAGTAGGCACCATTGTAGTAGACCACCTGTGAGCGATTCTCAAGGTAACTAGCAAACCACTTAAGCTGAACTCCTCTTATACCATAGTTGTTAAGTTTTTTAAGCAGAATATTATGGTTTCACCGTATCAAATGCCTTGGCCAAGTCAAAGAAGACACCAAGGGAATATTCATTATTCTCTATTGCTTCAGATATCTTATCCTGGATACTCGACAATGGCATAGATGGGGAATGACCAGCTTGGAATCCATGTTGAGATGGATATATAATGTTAGTTTTTTCAAGAAAATTACTTAATCTTTCGTACATCAATTTTTCAAAGATTTTAGCGAAGAATGGAAGGACAGAGATAGGTCTGTAATTAGCTACATCGCTCCTTTCACCTCTTTTAAAGATGGGAACTACCTTAGCAATTTTTAAAGCGTTAGGAAATATGCCAGTGTTAAAGGGACAGTTGACTATTTCTGACAGTGGTCTAGCTATATTAGCAATAGAGAAAGAAGCGACAAACGGGTCTATGTCATCGATTCCCTTACTATGGGACAGACGAATTGTTCTGTTTAGTCTAATTACTTCCTCTGAAGTTGTTTCTTCAAGACCAAAAGAGCTGATAGTAGGAGGGCTTAAATAATCTTCAAACGGAGAGATTGGATCAGGTATTTTATTAGACACAATTTCGGCAATTTCTGTGAAGTAGCTACTAAATTTATTGGCTATTTCTTCCGGATCCTCAATCTTAATCCCATCAGAGTTTAAAGAATTGACAACCGAATCATTGTTCACTAGTCCAATTACAGAACGGATGAGACTCCAGGTTCTCTTAAGGTTATTACTACATTTACAAAATTCCTCAGTGTAGTAATTCTTTTCAGCCCGGGTTCGAATGGATTTAAATTTGTTTCTGTAGGTGATAAACGGGCTGGATTAAAAATAAATGTGAATAAAACAAAAACAATGGTATTTGGCAAGAAGACAATAGACAGGGAAATAAAAGTGCAAGATGAGGTGATTGAGAATGTAACAGAATTTGTGTACTTAGGTAGTCTGTTAACATGGAATAATGATTGTACAAAGGACATAAAGGCAAGAATAGCAAAGGCAAAGGGAGTTATGGCAGGACTAAATTCCATCTGGAATAGTAAGCAAATTAGTTATAAGACAAAGCTGAATGTCTTGAAAACATGCGTGTTTAGTACAGCTCTTTATGCGTGTGAGGCCTGGACAATTAAAAAGACTGATCGTGATAAAATCCTGGCTTTTGAAATGTACTGCTATAGAAGAATATTGCATCTGAATTGGACAATGAAGGTGACAAATAAGGAGGTCCGAAGAAGATTACATATAAAGGAAGATCTTATACAGTCAGTAATGAGAAGGAAATTGGGTCTGTTTGGACATATATGCAGAATGGACAATAATAGAAAAATAAAAACGGTCATGATGGGTATGATGGATGGAAGTGGACGAAGAGGAAGACCTAACAGGGAATGGAATGATGACATCAGGGATTGGTGCAAACAAGACCTACACAGTTTGAGTGTATTGGCGCAAGACAGAGGATTATGGAAACAGATGATGAAATTTGCATTGGACACCTACGGGCTTTCGGCCCATGGATCCTGATGATGATGATGATGAGGTGATAAACTTACTTTTATTGGTCACATTCGGATTTTTATTTATTTTAAATAAAGCGAATTTGTTCGTTTACAAGATTTTAGAAGACCCTGAGACATCCACGGATTTTTTAGAGTTACCTTCCGTCCACTACTGGTGGAAAGCGGAAAAACCTTATCATAATTATACTGTTTTGTAAGAACTCATGAAATGGTCATAAGCCTTATTCGGGTCATTATTAATACAAGCCTCAGTAACTGAGGACCAATCAGTGGCGGATAGAGCCTCTTGAAAGGTGCTAATTCCCTCATTTGTGATTTTTCTATAATTCTCTGCAGATTTAGTGGGTAGTTTTGCTTCACAATTTAAGTGGACGAAAAGAGGCAAGTGGTCAGAGATGTCACAGGCAATTATCGATGAGGTGGTTACACGGGGCCAAGCGTTAGTAAAGATGTTATCGATAAGTGTAGCAGAATGATCAGTTATCCTAGTTGGTCTAGTTATTATGGGCAGGAAGTGGTGAGCTAGCAATTATAGAAATTAGTAGTTTGTTTATGCATATTAACTTTTAGGAGGTCGATGTTGAAGTCACCCAATAGAAGTATATCTTTATTTTTTTTAAATTTCAGAAAGCATAGCTTCAACTTCATCGGTGAACTTATCAAGCTCTTGGCCTGGTGGCCTATACAAGGCCCCCACCAAGATGGAACCAGTAATAAGGGGAATTCTCAGTAGTAGGCCCTCAAAAGTGCTTGCATTAGTACATTTAGCATGTTCAAATTGTGAGAAAGAAAGCTCTTTCCTAAGCAGAAAACCAACACCACCGCCATGTCCCTGCCCTCTCGGTCGATGCACAAATTGATACCCAGGTATAATAACGAGGTCTTCAGTGTTTTTATCAATCCAGGTTTCAGTGAGCGCAATGATAGAAACGGGTAGGATGTCAAGGAAAGTTTTGATTTAATTTAGCTTAGGTAGTAAACTACGACAATTAATATGGATAATCGATAAAGAGGAAGGGAGCAACTTAACTTTAGAGCCAAGAGTATGAGGAGAGAGATATAAGTTGTTACAAATGACGCTAGAAAAATTATTAATAATCATCGTTTGTATTCAACTTTGACTGAATATTATGTACATTTATGTTCAACACTTGCATTCTATTTGAACTGGATCAATAAACGAAATGAAACGATAAATATGATGGCGATGATGTTAGGAAATTTTTACTTTCCCACTTAATGAATCTATTCACGGACCATAAATCTTCGCAATCGGGGATTTTTTCTCATCAGAAACGGCGCTAAATAAAGCCTAGACCGGACATGTCAGCGCTTTATAGGCCGTGATTGCACCGTTTGTGATAAACGGGTCTGGATCTGTGGCCCGCCGCACACGGGCTTCCCCCATCGCCAGTGATCGTGAGTAGGGGAAGCCGGTGTGAACTGTGCAGTGAACGGTAGTTTTCCCTTCGACAAAGGATTCAAAAAATGCCTGGGAAGAATTGGCGGCTTCGGTCAGGAACGAATGTGCAATATTCATATGGAGGGCAGCGGGAACAATATGGCGGCAATGATGACGCGTCAAGTTCGCCGGAAGTAGATAGGAATCGAGCAGAGGAGAAATCAGATGAAGGAGCTACATTATTTCCGGTTGCTGGGGTCTAAGATATGAGGTTGGTGATTGGGATGGAGGAGAGTGAGAGCGGTAGAGAACGCGACAAGAAGGCGGTGAGGACAGAGAGGAGAGATAGGGAGACGAAGAGAAGGTAAGAAGCATAGGCGGCCCTTGACAGCCTTTTATAGGCAAGGACAAAAATGCCGCTCTTTTTATATTTAATATTTAAATTTCAAGAAAATATGCTTTTCTTGCTTTATATTGCCGGAATTTGACGCCCCTTGAAAATTGCCGCTCTAGGCAGCTGCCTATATCACCTATACCTAAAGCCGGGACTAGTTAGAAGGAGGGGAAGGACAGGAAGAGGAACAGAATGCAAGAAGGAGGAGGAAGAAGAAAAGGCAACAAAAGACGAAAGCACGAGTCGGGAATATTACAGAAATGGATATTAGATTTTGAATAAAGAAATGAGACGGAGATTGTGATTGCGATGTGATCTAGAAAAGAGATGTGAGATGAAGATGGAGGCGATTCTTTGGTGATACTGAAAAAGATGATGATGATGTTGATGATGGCGTTGACTACTTTGTCTGTGTCTATCTGCCTATCTGTCTGTGTGTCTGTGTCTGTCTGTCTCTGTGTCTATGTTAGTCTGCCGTGATGAAGATTTTCTTTTTGTTGTTGATGACAATTACAATCTCTCTTGAATATTAATATGCATGCACATTTGTGAGGTGATAAAATGCGCTATATAAAGTGCTGATATACGTACGTGGAAATAGAAGATGATGATGATGAAGAGAAAGAGCGCGAGGAAGAGGGATAAGATGAGGAAGATGAAGTGAGCAAGGAAGAAGATGAGGTTGAAGAATAGTAATCTTCGTTTATTATTTCAAACTGACACACTGCAGCATGATTACAAGTCACAGTATGAACGGATGGTCACAAGTTATTACAGGAGTCGAATTTAACTATAATCGTAGCCATGCGGAAATGCGGACAAATGAATGGGTGTTGGGGGTGGCAGGAGTGGAGAGGAGTCTGCTGAAGACGGTAAAAGAAAGAAAACTGATTTATTTTGGACACATCATGAGAAGAGAGGGAACATGCATGGAGAAAGACATCATGCAGGGCACAATGCCGGGAGACCGGAAAAGAGGAAGACCGAGAACAAACTGGTTGGGCAACATAAAGGAATGGATGGGATTGACAATGGAGGAAATGATAAGACTGACGGAAGACAGGAGACGTTGGAGGAATATTGTTCATGATGCGGCCGACCATCGAAACGAGGATGGCTGAGAACAGAACAGAACAGAGCCATGCAAGGCGCCCACCAAAATTCACAAACACCACCACACAACCCCTGCTCTTAAATAAATTCATTGGCTAAAAGTCCCTCAGCGCATCCATTACAAAATTGTATCTCATACCTGCAACGCCCTTCAAACCTCTAAACCCAGAGAGGCAGGTAGGCAGAGAGGGAGGCACGGAGACAGAGAGTGAGGTGGCTGGCGAATGAAAGGCTGAGTCGACGTTTGGGGTAGCGAGAAGCGAACCCGCGTCAATGCTGATCTTCTGCTCTTCGTGCCAGAGTGTTATCATTACCCTTAACCCACTCCCCAGCGGGAGAAGCAGACGCGAACGAGGTGGAGCAAAGAGAATATGAGGAAGAAGAGAATGAGAAAGAGAGAGAGAGAGAAGGTGAGGAAAACGATGAGAATGAGGATGAGAAGAACGAGAAGGAGGAGAATGAGGAGGAGGACGAAGAGGAGAGGACGACGACGACGAAGAGGAGAGAAGGAGGAGGACGAAGAGGAAGACATTAAAGACAAAGACAACGAATAGGAAGATGAGGAGCAGGATTATTGAGAAAGAAGAAAAGGAAGAGGATGATGATGAGAGTATGAAGGCGTTTTTATTAAACACGCTGCTCATTATTAACTCTTGATGTTCGGTGCATCTGGAATTTATGTAGCTCCTGCAATGATCTTTTGCGTTTCCTCGCTTCGTTAGAGCGATTCACTCGGCTGATTACTCCCAGCCGTTGGCATCGCAATGATCAACGGAGGATGCGGAGGCTGAGTGTGGATATAAGCGGACTGAGGTTCACGAGATGAACTCCGTCGTTTACTATGACTGATACTGTTAGTACAATCCGGTCTGCTTGTCTAACTGCCTGTTTGTCTGTCTGCCTCTCTGTTGCTCTCTGTCTGTCTGTCTGTCTGTCTGTATGTATGTATGCATGTATGTATGTATGTATGTATCTTTGTCTGTCTGTTTGTATCCCCGTCTCACTGTTTTGCTGTATATTGTTTGTTTATCTGTTTGTCTGTAATCCTCATTCCGTGTTAATGCTTTTCTCTTTCTGGCAGTTTGCTCTCTTCCTTGCTTCTTCATTTCTTTCTCTCTTCTTTCATTTTTTTATTTCATTATTCATTATTCTATTCTCCCTTTCGTTCTTCTTTCCATTTTTCATTTCTCCCTCACTTTTTGTTTCCTCCTCCATCCCAACCCTTCCTCTTTCTAATCCTCCCTCTTTCACCCCTCTCTTCCATCCTTCCTTCCATCCGTCGATCAATCCATCCTTCGTTCTTTCTTTCCTTCCTTCTTTCCTTTCTTACTCCCTCTTTCCTTCCTTTTTAACCCGACTCTTCTGTCCTGCCTATTATCATTCCTTCCTTCCTTTCTGTTCTACCCCGTTCCTTCTTTCCTTCTTACCGTCTTTCCGTCCTTCCTTCCTTGCTACCCCCTACCTTCTATCCTTCATGCAGTCATTCCTTTTTTCTTTCTTTCTTTCTTTCTTTCCCCCTTTCCTTCTTTCCTGTCTTCTATCCATCATCCCTCATTTCTTCCATCCATTCACGCGATAGTCCTTCCCTCCATCATTTCTTGATTCCATATATCATTCCATGCTTTCGTGCATCCTTCTGCTCCGTATAAACCGGATATCAGAGCCGTCAGCAGGAAGGCGTCATCGAGAGCTTTTCAAGTCACACGATCCCGATGTAAATGTATAACTCGAACACCTACATTTCGTCCTTGTGCGAAAAGGAGACGTGAACACGAGCATCAGTGACGTTCGTCTGAGTACCATCCATCGACAGACGGCGTTGTTTCGTCAGTAGGTGACGCGTGACGTATTTCCGGCGCTGGTTCTTGTGATCCGTCGCCCTTTGTGTTGGGCGTTATAGTCTGTTTGCCTGTACTCTTCGCGTAAAGAACTTGCGAGAAATGCGAAAGGTAGGTATGGGTGTTCTTTACTTATCCTGGATTCCAGGTACAATAGTCAGTGCGGAAGTTTTGTTTCTGCAATTATGATTGTGGACGATTGGTTAGAGTGCTTGACATGTAACGCGGAGAGTGCGGGTTCGAGCCTCGCCCAAGGCAATTACTGGGGACCTTGAGCAAGTCCTTCACTCGCAATTGCTCTGTGCCATCGATGTTCTGTCGTATATATGAACTTTGGCAGGATGTCATCAAGTTAGTAATACCTAATTAAGTGCAAGCAAGATGCGATTGACACGATATAGCGTAGTGAAGGAGACACCAGGGTAAGATTTCTTGTAGAGGCCGAACGTATAGGGAGTGATTGGTAGCAGGGCTTGAGATAGAGGATCAATGGCAGCTCTACAGGGGCCGTAGAACCAGCGCCTCTCCAACTGAGAGGTTAATGAATGAACGGCAGGGCGAGAATGGAGGAATTAATGGCAAAGATCTACTATGCACTGGCCCCCGGGTCCAGGGTAATGAGTTTCATGGCTTAAGAGCCTAAGAAAAAAGGACTTGATTTGACTCTACACGACACGTGATTGTACTCTATCAGTCGATGGCGCTGATAAACTGTACGTATTGGAGATTAGTCCATTCAGGAACAAGTTCGTGTCTCCTGTTGTGATAGATCTCGAACGCCCTTGTCTTTGTTCTCTGTCTGTGGTAACAGATTGTAGAGTTTCCAATTGTTCTCTAGTTTCGTAGATATATTTACCGCGTTCTGCTTTTATTCGGAATGGCCTTTTGTCGTTCAGAGACCCCAACTTATGTTGATCAGTGCTGGTTCGTGGCGGATGTGCGATAGCGTATAAGCAACATGCATGTCCGTGCCTTTTCTATAATAAAGAAGAAGGGGAGGAAGAAGGAGGAGGAGGAGGAGGAGAAGACGAAGAAGAAGAACATTCCCTTAGGTATAAAGTGGTAGCGACTTCAATCTTCTTAGTCTCGGCATATGATGGGGTTGGCCAGTCCTTTCCCTCGTCGTTTGATAATTCTACCAACAGTGTGCGGTCAGTGTACTCATTATGGCTGAGATTGCTGGGAGTGCAAGTAGAGCAGAAATCTGAAAACAAATTACTGCCTTGGCGTGGACTTGAACCCCGATATCTCGATTGACAGTCCACAACGTTAACCACTGGTCCAGTGGTTAGTGGCACTGGTGCTTGCAACACAGGAACCCCATACAGTGAACCCTCGCAGATGGTCGAGAAATGTGGAACAAATCCAAGGACTCTGAAACTCCTTGGAATGGATGAGTCCATATTGACGAGATCCGACAGCAAACAATAACTGTAACTATAACTAAAATGAGAAACCACTAACTATATTATTGTAACTGTTACTGACATAAAATCTGTAAGGAGAATCACACTGCCTAAAGGCGATGTGGCTCGCAGAACAGGAACCCCATAACCTGAACTCTCACATATTGGTAGAAGACGCTGAGAACGGGTCGGGTACCCTGTGCCAACCACTGGGTCCATGAAAGACGAGATTCTTCGCAACTAGCAGCTTGTCAAGAATTGTACAACGATCGGCATCAAATCCAAGGACTTTCTTGGCCTTTGCTGTTGAGTTAGTAACCTGAAACCCCTTGGAATGGACGAGTCCATATTGACGAGATCCGACAACATACGTCCGACAGGTGTTCAAAACACACATAAACAACGGTGAAAGAGAGAAATAACTCTTTTAACTAGTCACTCTGCATAAACCTTTTACAAGCTTCAGAATAAACTGTTCTTTATCGCCGGAGTTGAGCTTGGAGCGCCTCTGAGTAAGTATCTTTTGGAGGGATGCTATATAGGCCTATAAGTCCTCCGAATGAATGAATGGATGGATGAATTGATGAATTAATGAAAGAAGGAATGAATGCATGAATTAATGAATGGATGGATGAATTAATTGATGAATGAATGAATGAATGAATGAATGAATGAATGAATTAGAAGTCCGAACGAACGACTTGGTCGAGCAAAACCCGCACGTGACCAACTAATTGATTATAGACGGTTCACCAGAGAAACAAGCGGCCATTTTGTTCGCGCCAGGTGCGAGGAATTTAACCATTCTACCGAATATGTCTATTTTCTCAGCACACGTGGGTGATTTAAATTTTTCTAATGGTCTCTCTTCTTGGAATCGGCTTTTAGACCATCACTCGTTATCAGATTATAAAGAAATTAAACTTCCGAGCGACTGAAGAGTGATTTATCTTTGCGCACCTCTAAACATGTTTAGCCTACTTAGTCGTGGAGGTTACCGCCGGTATCACGAAATAGAGTATCCGTCCTAGGACTATCCGGGGGGATGAATGAATTTATCCCCCCGGATGGACTATACCGGTATAGAGTATCCGGGGGGATAAACCATTTCTATCTCCCATCGTGTGAAATCATCCCCCGGGGGATAAAAATGCACAGGTATACGGTATTATTTATTTAATGCGTATAATTTATGAATATATATTTTAATCAAAATCTAAACCCATAAATATTTAAAGCAAGTGACTGTAGGTGAGCCTTTTAGTTCAAAAGTTCATTTTAAATGTTCACTTTGAAGCACTGTTCCACTAAAGTGAATGCGCTCTTTCAGATCATAAATTCAGCTCACCTGCTTAACGGCTCTATGAGGCGAATAATTTTTGACGTGTTGAATATAGAACTGACAATAAGCGGTGCACACCACATTTCATTAGTTAATCATGCTTTTTAAATTCATTCGTAATGTTTACTGCTTTGACTGTATTTTTGTGCAAAAGTTGTTCAAGTCAGCGTGTTTCTCTTTTGCGTATAAATCTTTTCACTCAGTGACACCACTATGGCATTGCACTGCGGACCATTCCCACTTGAGCGCCACTGATAGGTGTGCACTGCGAGAGGCACTATATAAATTGATAGATACAATACAATACCTGCTGACGCCAATCATCGTCGATATGACGGCGTCGTTAAATAAACGTATTTCAGTTACAATACCTGAGCCACTCTTCCAGTGGCGAGATGGCATTGCTTCCAGGTCCCGAGCAAATTTTCTTCTGGTCTGGACTCTTCCATCTCCGAAGTTCGTGTCGTTTAAAAGAAGGAAGAATGACTGCTGATATTTCCATCGCATCAAGACCTTCACGCAACTAATTATGCTAATGGACTAACTCTGAGGCATTGCTTAATTAACGTGAATTAATTAACGTGACAATTACAAGAGCACACAGAACACAAGAGCCCTTGAAGTTGGTTCGTTGCCTCAAATGGCTTCAATGACATTGCTGGTACGAAACGACCGATATCCAGCGCGCGCTACCAAGTCACCTAATTAGCACCTTATTCCCTTATAAGTACACTGTCGTTTGTGACGGCTTATATTTGTCTTCCTTCTTTTAGACACTAAGTCTTCCATCGCATCAAGAACTTATTATGCGAATGGATTAACTTTGAGGCATTGCTTAATTAACGTGAGATTACAAGAGCACACAGAACACAAGCGCCCTTGAAGTTGGCTCGTTGCCTCAAATGGCTTCAATGACTTTGCTGGTGTACCCATAGCTACGAAACGACCGATATCAAGCGCGCGCTACCAGGTCACCTAATTAGCACTTTAATCCCTTTTCATGACACTGTGTCTTAATTGCATTTTGTCTTAAATCCCCTACGTTGTCTCCGTACTTTCAAGGATTCAGGTAATTCCGTCACTATTTAATGTCATCATTTCATAAATAAATAGCACAGTACCAGAAATAAAATTTATAAAAGTTATTTGAATTTCTTATAAGTTATCCAAATATGCGATATGTTGTCTTTATAATGTTATACAGTAATCTCCGACTGACTGATAAACTGACTTATATTTCTCCATAATTTTTATCAAGTTTTATATAAGTAAAATTTGTAAGTAGGTCTACAAGTTTTAATAAAGTAAGCTAGACTACACTCTATACTCACAAAGTTTAGTTTTTAATAATTATGTTAGTTTATGTTAGTCAGCATGGACTTAGCTTATGTGGACTTATGCTTACAATTTAAATTAGGAAAGCTTTCAATATTTTTAATTTCTCAATTTCTTATTAAACAAAACGTATAAAAATAAAATAATTGTTGTAGATTAATGTTACTTAATTGTGTTGCTTGCTGATTAAAATTAAATTGTTTAAATACAGTTTTTACTTTCAAAATGCAGTACAAGATGTAATAGAGTGTAATTATTTTCTAGATTGTTTTGTCCCGTTTTTCCGTTTTTTATTTGTTGTTGTTGAAAAGACTACATTTTTCGTTTAGGATTCAGTTTTAAGTTTTAACCGTTTTTACCAACTATGGTTATCAATTTATTTAAATAGTCCAATTTGCAATTAATTTGCAGGGGGATACTTTTTGAAGGGGGGATGATTTCGTACAACTCATGGGGATACTTTCGCACGAGGGGGGATAGTCCTTCACGTTCAGATTCATCCGGCCGGATACTTCATTTCGCTAAGGGGATATAATTCTAATGGGGATACTCTATTTCGTGACACCGGCTTCTCGTAGGTTGCGAAATAAACTGTAAACTCGATCAGCAGAAAGAATGCCACCGCTATCACCATTGTGTATTCAGACAAATGTACAACAGACTTTCAGTTACCGGTAATCACATATTTTCAAAAAACATTATTATTATTGCTTTTTTGTTGTTGTTATTATTATTATTGTTATTATTATTTTATTATTATTATTATTATTATTATTATTATTATTATTATTATTATTATTATTATTATTATTTTTACGCCCGAGGAGAAATAATCCCTCAGGCGCTAAGAAATTATTATGTTATTATGAAGAGCGTTTTTGTTTTCGTTCTGGAGTTAACGGTATTATTATTATTATTATTATTATTATTATTATCATTATCATTATCATTATCATTATTAATATTATTATTATTATTATTATTATTATTATTATTATTATTATTATTATTATTATTATTATTATTATTATTATTATTATTATTATTATTGTTATTATACTAGAAGGGCTGTCCCTCTTCCATCTCGGGCATAGGGTCAACAAAAGAGCCGGCGAAGGCCACAGCGTTAAAGCGCTGAATCGTCAAAGTCTTTGAAACAGAAAGGTTGTCTCTCTGACTTCGTCTGTCGCCTTTGTCAGATGACGGCCCATCTCTGTAATTAATGCAAGGCCTCTTGAGTTAATGGGACCTAAAGTTTCCAGGGCCAGCGGGATGAAGTCATGTGTGTCTAGAAGGATCTGGTATTTTTGATTTTTTCTGTTGTCCGCTATTTCTGCTGCTGCTCCTGCTGTTACGGCTGTTGCCTGCAGGTAGGAAGGCGCTAGCATGTCGACCACCGTTGCATCCCACACGAGGTTTCGGCCCGCTCTCCATGGTATAAGGGTGGTGCCGTCCGGTCTCTTACCATCCGAGCGCAGCATGCCCCGTGGCTCCTTAACCGCTGGGAAGCCGGCTTTGATTAGACTGCGATGAATCAAGTCGTTGATGGCGGCGTGTCTGGCCACTCGACCAAATCCCAGAGAGCAAGAGAGGCCGTGTGTACCTCTATCGGTAACCAGTGCGCCGCATACGCAGACGTGAGGTTATTATTATTATTATTATTATTATTATTATTATTATTATTATTATTATTATTATTATTATTATTATTATTATTATTATTATTATTATTATTATTATTATTATTATTATTATTATTATTATTATTATTTATAGCTGTCATCATCATCATCATCATCATCATCATCATCATCATCATCATCATCATCATCATCATCATCATCATATTAATATTCATATTCATTTTCACCATCATCATCATGCATTTATTAAGCGTCGGCATCTAATGGACAAGCATCGAAGGCGCTGAGCAAAATAATTTGAGTGAAGGACTTGTCCCGAGGCTCCCAACATATACAGTATATAGTCGACGCCGCTTAGGCGCATAACCTCAGGTCTGCCTTGAACCTTTGCAAATAAACAGAGATGGAGCCTACATACTATAATACCTTCAGTTAAAGAAAATCATAATAATCCAGGCGTTAAGCACCTCTATTCGTTTCGCTAACGTCAAAGTCTTACAGACCCACCCAACTACTTAACGCTACAGGAACAGCGTGGACACTGGACACTCCGGAATGTCGACCGGTAACAATATTACGTCCCAAACGAAGTCGTTTGCTGTCTAAGGACTAACTGCCTAGGCGGCCAGAATGTTCTAAGCTGCCCATGCAATTAAGGGCGTTGATATACACAGGGCAATGGATATTGGATAACAGGCCTGCAGTCGCCTATGCTCATGACCGAATTATGCACATATATGCGATATGCACATTCCCGGAGTTGTCTTCTATTGAAATACCGTATTATTAAAACGGGATCGACCATCTTCTATACACATTAGCGAATTATGCACTTATCCGTAATGCACTTAGGCGGCTACAGGATCATAGATCATACAAGAGCTTCGAAAATTGACTTTAAAAGAGTACCAAAGCAAAGTGATGCAATATCGTAACTTACTGGTGATTTTGTAGCTCCTATTCATGCTTTGGTCCAATGGCCGTGTATTCAGACATTTGTATAGCGCCAGTTGATTTATGCGAACGTCAGGCTATCATGCGACTGATGACGTGACCTCTTGACCTGGGGCTGGTTCGCGCCCTCGGTCGCAGACCGGAACTGCGCTTCGTGACTGACGTTGACCCTGGCGCTAGATAAACTATGGTTCAGTAACCATCTATATTTCAAGGGCTAATGCGATCTAAATGGACGCTAATGACGGCCGATGGTCGAGTAGTCGGCACCTGTTGTCGAGTATGCCCTTCCCTCCCTGTGTCTGTCCCTGTGTCTGTATCTGTCCACCCTTGTCGCTGTCTGTACATGTGTCAGTTTCAAAGTAATTATGTCTGTGTGTGTTACACTCCCTATGCCTCTGTCTGCCTATGTTTCTGTGGATCATTCTCTCTGCCTCTGTCTGTATCTCCGTCTTAGTCTATGGTGGTGGCGTGTCTCTGCCGCTTTCTCTGCTTCTGTTCCCTCTGTGTGTTTGTCTGTCTCCATGTTTCCTTGCCCTTCTCCATTTTCTATGCCTCATTGTTCGGCCTGCCTCCTCCTTTGTTTCATTCTTCCTCTCTCCCTTTCTCTATTTCTCTTTCTTTCTCTCATCTTCTCATCTTGTTCTCTGTCTTCCTTCTCTCTTTCTCCTCGTAGATACACAGAGAGAGAGAGAGAGAGAGAGAGAGAGAGAGAGACAGACAGACAGACAGACAGACAGACAGACAGACAGACAGACAGACAGACAGACAGACAGACAGACAGACAGACAGACAGACAGACAGACAGACAGACAGACAGACAGACAGACAGACAGACAGACAGACAGACAGACAGACAGATGGTGAACGTAAGTTATGAATAGGGAATACAATAATTTATAGCACTTTTGATGTTTATCATCATACATGGCTATCTTAGATTCGATTGCGATGATGATCATGATGAGGATGATAATTATGCTGATAATGATATGATGTTGATGATGATTATGACGATAATGATGATGTTGATAATGATGATGGTGATGATATGATTGTTATGTTGATAATGATGATGATAATAATGGTAATGTTGATAATGATAATCATAATTAAGATGATGATGATGATGCTGGTAATAAATTACAATGACGATGATAAATTGATGATGGTGACTACAATAACGACGCCCAGGACTATAACAATGCTGAAGATGATGACGACGACGATGGTGATAATTGTGATGGCAATGATGACGAAGATGATGACAGTGATAATGATAATGATTAGAAATACGACGATGAAAACAAACTTGTAAACTGTGTTTCTTAGTGGAGCTCGGGTTTGGTGAGGACTTCGGCGCGGAGGGTATCGGTGGAGGACAGCGACCAGGAGCCAACCCCACCCCCTAGACTCCGCAGGGAACGACGCAAGGCCATCTGCGAATCTAAGGTACCACCAACACTACCATCACCTCCACCACCATCATCACCACTTCCATCACCACCACTGCCATCACCACCACCACTGCCATCATCATCATCATCACCACTTCCATCACCACTATCACTACCAAGATTACCATAACAAAAACCGTCACCATCTATCTGGGTCGGGAGCGCCTCTGAATCTCTGAGTGACGCTATACAAATGTTCAATTAAAATTACAATTACACCTAATCACCATCACCATCACCACCTCCAGCACCACCATCATCTCCTCCAAGAACATTACCATCACCATCGTCGTCGTCGTCATCATCATCAGCAATCATATTCATCATCACCATCGCATCATAATTTGTAGTAGCAACATATTTGTGATCATTACGAGAACAATATATTCTTTTTCTCTTTGGCCGGACCTGGATCTGGAGCGCCTCTGAGTATTTCACTTGAAGGGGCGCTATGCAAATTACATAGATATATATCAGATAGCGCGATTGCGATATCTATCAGATAGGTTCTCTATATGCCTACCGTATCTTTTTCAGCGCATTGCCATAATAATCCAACGCTTTAACGCCATTGCCTTCCAAGGTACCTTTGCTCCGCCTGATCTTGACGAGTGCAGGGATGAATTTTCATATCTCCGCATGATTGTTTAATTCCTAAGGGATCAGAGGTACCTATGGTAAAAAAAATCATCATCATTGTGTCGTCGTCGTCGTCGTCGTCGTCGTCGTCGTCATCATCATCATCATCATCATCATCATCATCATCATCATAAGTCTTTGCTATAGATTGAAATGCGCAACAATAGCAAACGTCATAATGAGCGTTACGTTGAATTGTTGCCTAGCGATTATAACTTTAACTTCTGAATGGTAGGCAATAACGTTCTATCCAATAGAATACTGTACATGTAACCCAGCTCTATATAACCTCAAACTAATTTAAGTAGCCTAAGGGGTGTAACAACTTCCAGTCTGATTTTAAGCAGATCTCGACTCAAAGCATAATATTCATTCTTTTGTAGTCATTACATTCAACAATTTAACAGTATATATCTGTGTGCCTTCAAGAGATTGATCAAGCATATCCGACCGATCGACACTGGGTTGTATTACTGCAATACAAGAACAGAAGTACCGAATCGTTCCGATTGGCTGAACATTTGATGTGGCACTTGGTGGTGGTGGGAGACACGTCTCGGGCTGATCTCTCAAAATAGAAGTAATAAGGTTGCATTATGTCAACAAAAACATTTCGCTTGCCAAATCCATTAGCGTAGAAAGTCCATATTGCCGTGTTCATTGCGTTCAGAGTGGTCCATATGAGCCCAATGAATATGTTGCATCAGGAAGACATTACTCCATTGTATCTTTTAGTTTGTGCTGGTTTTATTGATTTTTCTTCAGCATCGTATAAGAGTTTCTTTCTCATTTTTCCTTTAAATCTGTCTAATATGATATCTTACATACGGAGAATGATGTACTCTAAAAGCAAAGAAATATGATAACCATATATTATGGGATTCATATGGTTACCATATGGAATGGATCCATATATTTACCTGGTTTGCACCCGACAGCCAAATTGATTGCATACATACAAACTATTTGGGTTTCATATGATATCCATGTGGTACCTATGTGGTTCCAGGTTATCTAAACCACATGTATGACATATAGATCCATATCATATGATTTGCCAAATGAGCATTCCGTATGGAATCTATATGGTGGATGGACGGACGGACGGATGGTTGCTTGTCCTTTTTAAGATGATCTCTGTCTCATCAGAATGACCCTTGGATTTAACAGAATAGCGAGTATCTCTTGTAGTGTTATCGACTGATGTCTAACGCATTATTATCACGGCGGTATAGAAGTTCAACGATTACATAACCTAGGTTAGAACCTAGAAAAATCTAATCCGAAATCCGATAGATCAGACAAGTTCAGATCAGGAATCGAGCATCTTCTGCTTGTTCTGCTGCTGAGATAGCAGGTGGTTGGCAACAAAAAATAAACAAATATAGATAAATAGATATATAAAAATAAACTAACGTTCCTGCATTTAAATAAATTAAAACAAAAACAAACAAATGTAGGTAAAGCGATAAATAAAAATAAACAAAAGTAAATAAATAATTTAATAAAAATAAGAAATAAAAATAAAAATAAATATAAATAAATAAATGAATAAATACCAGTCAGGCAAGCTGACCGCTTGCCTGACTGGCTGTCTGCCTGACTGACTCTGGCTGACAAACTGTCTGCCTGACCGACTGGCTGGCAACTGACTGGCCAAATTTATTTAAGTATTCGTTTATGTATTGAGTTTTTATTCATTTATTTATTTATATTTATTAGTTAGTTTATTTTTATATATCTATTTATCTATGTTTGTTTATTTTTTGTTGCCAACCACCATCAGCATCTACACAATGTCATGACGAAACTTTCCATTATCAGTTCAGAGTGTCTTTCACCTGGATTGTATTTCCCACTATATAATATCTTTTCTTTCCGTTCAGTATGTCTTCCCATCCACTGGTTCATACTGCTCCCACATCGAAGACACTTCTTCCCCATATATATTCTCCTGTCCATAGGGCTTCCTCTCCACTGTCCGCACTCTGGTAGTGCCAGACTAACACTTCGCTAAAGGAGGAGGGCGAAGCTAATCATGTTTATTACGACATAGGACCGTTACACAGTAACTGACCAACCAGCTTCCATTCTTCTGCTTCAAGCCTTGGTCATGCATCGCAGAATCGAAAATAAATAACCTGAGTAGCCTATTCCGGTGGCGTTTATAAAGATGTTCTGGTTGACTGCGTCGACCGTGTCGTGGTTTCGAACCCCTTCGGCAAACGGCACAATCAGTTTGCTGACGACGACTGGCAGACAATCGTCCGTCACGATCTTCTTCAGCTCCAGTTACGTATTGCTATGTAACTAGGGAAGATATATCAGGTCTGATCGAGATTGGCTGACTTTCTTTGATATTTGTGGGACTATAATGATTGTGCACCAAGGTGCGATTGGCAGTTGGTTTATTAAGGATATTGTCACTAACTTACTTGATGCGAGAAACGTTTATTGTCAGGATACTTTATACTTTTTAACCGTGTTTATCAGATGTCTGTACACCAAAATGCGATTAGCAATTGGTTAATAAAGAATATACTTACTTACTTACTTTACTCAGAGAGGTTTCATTTCCTTGTTAGTTATTATAGCTCTTCATGCAAGTTTCCAATCATTCTGTTTCTTTTCCGTTTGCCTTTCCGAAGACTCCTTTTTCATCTTCTCATCTTTACCCTCTCCTTTTTATTTCTCTTCTCTTAGATATTCCTCTTTCTTTTCCCAGTTTTCTCTTATTCCTCTTCTTTTTCCTTTTCCGCTTCCTTCCTATAGTTTCCTCTTAGTCCTCTTCTATTTCTTTCTCCTCTTTCCTTCCTAGTTTCCTCTTAGTCCTCTTCTATTTCTTTCTCCTCTTCCTTTTCTATAATTTCCTCTTATTCCTCTTCTTTTTCCTTTGCCCTTCCTAGTTTCCTCTCATTCCTCGTGTTTCACTGCTCCTCGGCCATTCCTCTTCTCCATTTTCATCTTAATCCATATCATTCTTACATTATTCGCGAAACGGCGTTGACATTATTTGTCGCCTTTTCTAGATGTACTAAGTGGCTCATGGACGACACCAGTAAGGCTCATCCATTTCCATCCTTCGGCCGCCTCTTATTCTTCTATAAAGCGACTGCTTTTTCGATTTACTATAAAATGTCCATATAATACACATATAAAACGCTCTCTCCGCTTCTCTGCGCTGGGTGAGCTTCTTGTCCCCTACGCGCAAAGCTCTATCAGGCAGCACGCGTGATTTTTCGGTCGCTAGCCACGCAGTCTGGAATGGATTCCCACTGGCTTTACGCTTGCTGCCTAGCGTTTTTCTGATGTTCTTTAATGCAATCTTAAGACTGTTCTTTTTTGCTGGGGCTGGGTCGGGAACGCTCCTGAATAGTTATTATTATCATTACGTGTAGAATTATATTCGTTTTATTGAGAGAATAGGTTGCAAAACCGCAGCCGGGTACATGTTATGAAAAACGTGACTAATAGACGCTAATTTGTTAGTTACTATCAATGTTAGGGTATCATGGTATGTTATTTTATGGTATGTTATTAACCTAAGTAAAGTAACCTTAAGTGAATATTAAGAAGTCGACAGAGAAAATGGTTGGGCCACATTATGAGGGGAGACTCCCTCTTAAGAACAATAATTGAGGGAAGAATGGAGGGCAAAAAGACAAGAGGAAGACCAAGAATGATGTTGTTGGACTGGATGATGGAGGAGGATTACAGCCAGTTGAAGGAGAGAGCCAGGCAAAGGAACGAATGACGACATTTGACGTACGAACCTGCCTGGGAAGGCAGAGAACCAAAAGAAGAAGATTAAGTAACCTTGAAGGAGCGCTATATAAATTTTCACAATGAATAAATACATCTGACTGCAGAAGAATGGAAGGCTGAGTTGGCTCAGATACTAATTATAGATGAATTGTTCTTAGGAGCTGAAGAAGATCGTGACGGACGATTGTCTGCCAGTCGTCGTCAGCAAATTGATTGTTCCGTTTGCCGAAGACCTCGTGTCTGGGGTTCGAAACCACGACACGGTCGACGCTGTCAACCAGAACATCTTCATTAATGCCACCGGAATACTCAGGTCTTTTATTTTCGATTCTGCGATGCATGGCCAAGGCACATACTCTGAAGCAGAGGAATGGAAGCTGGTTGGTCAGTTACTGTGTAACGGTCCTGTATTATAATAAAGATTATTAGCGTCGCACTCCACCTTTATCCAAGGTTTAGACTGGCACTGCCAGAGTACGGGCAGTGGAGAAGAAGACCTATGGACAGGAGGAAAAATACGAGGAAGAAGTATCCTGAATGGGGCAGTATGAACCAGTGGAAGGGAAGACATACTGTATGGAAAGAAATGAATTACACAAGAAAAAACTTAGTGGAAAATACATTCTAGGGGAAAGACACTCTGAACGGATGTGGAAAGTTTCGTCCTATGTAGATGCTGACTGACTGGCTTTCTGACTGGCTGGCTGTCTGACTGACTGGCTGTCTGACTGACTGGCTGTCTGACTAACTAACTGACTAACTGGTTGGCTGTCTGTCTGTCTGACTGACTGACTAACTGACTGACCAACTGGCTAGGCAACTGACTACCCATATATATCTATATATTCGCGTGTGTATTAAGTTTTTATTTATCTATTTATTTATTTATTTTTGTTTTTCTTCTTCTTAAATCATTTATTTTTGTTTATTTTTATCTATTTTTTTCAATTAATTAATTAATTGACGTATTTAAATGCAGGAACGTTAGTTCAGACAGTGCAGTGGTTCGCCATCGTTTGCGATCCTCTGTTGGACTCATCGAAGCATCTCTGGCGATCGCCTGCTCAGCAGCAGCAGCCGCGCCAGCGCTCACTCCAACGACAAGCACCACGACGACAACCTGCGGCAGCAGCCCAAAGGAAAGATGGGGATGCGGCGGAGGAGATGGAATCGATGGGAAGCTCGTTGAGAACGTTGTCTGCCTCCTGAGGAACCTCAGCTATGCCTGCAACGTTGAAGACCAGCAAACGGAGATGGAGCCCGCCAACCACCTGCTGTCTCAGCAGCAGAACAAACAGAAGATGCCCGATGCCATGGCAACCAGAAGACGCCGAGGTCAGACGACGAACAATACAAAGAATTCCAACAATGTACAGGGTAGATGATACGTTTTGAAGACTATATAAAAATTATTATTATTGTTGTTGTTGTCATGATTATCATTATTATTGTAATTATGATTTGATTATTATTATTTTTTTCCCCGAGGTACAAATGATCCCTCAGGATTGCAAAAATTAGGGGAGGACGTGTTGTTCTGGAATGGCTAGTTTTCACAGATGGATTGGTTGGTAAGAAAAGTGCTAGAAAAAGCAATTGCATTGAAGCGCTGAATAGTCATAGATAAGCGCTGAAGGCACTTATTATTATTATTATTATTATTATTATTATTATTATTATTATTATGAGAAGAGTCAGTTAACATAAAAAGCGTTAGTGTTGTTGTGACCATCGCACTCCTCCTTCTGATAGTTTCGACATAGTGCCCTGGAAGGCGACTGCGTTGAATCGTTGAACAGTCACCGACAGGCTCTGAAAGAGGAAGCGTGTCTCACGGTTATCGGCGGTAGTTGTCGTCAGGCGGCGACCCAGCTCTGATATGAAAGCGAAACCCTCCTTGTTGAGAGGCCCAAGGGTTTCCACGGCGACCGGTATGAAGATGTATCTCCTCTGTAGCTCTGTGTATTTCGCGTGTTTCCTTGTGGCCGCTATCTCCGCCGCCGCCCCTGCCTCAGCCGCCGTCCCGGTGATGTATGAGGCGGCCACGGTATCCACCACCGTCGCATCCCATATGAGGGCCCTTCCGCTGCACCACGGAATCAGGGTCTGGCCATCTGGTCTCTTACCATCCGCTCTGGTGAGGCCGGACGGTTCCTTGACCGCTGGGATTCCGGCTCTGTTGAGGCCGCGGAAGATGAGGTCGTTGACGGCGACATGCCTGGCCTGACGGCCGAATCCCAGGGAGCAGGAGAGACCGTGCGAGCCTCTGGACGAGACCGGAGCACCGCATGCGCATGTGTGCGGCTCGCAGATGGCCAGGCCCAAGCGCAGACCGACCGCCACTCGCACTGCCTCGTCGCTTAGTCTTAGATCGTGTGCGGTGAGCGGGAGGGCGTATAGCCAGTCTGAAGCGTGGGAAGATTGCGCGGCTCTCAGACGAGCCTGGTCGTAGGGGTCCCGTAGTGCATCGCTGACCGACGAGAGGACCTGCTGCAGCAGCGGTGCGTCCCATTGTGACTGTTTATGGCCCGGGACATCCGCAGGGTCTGAAATCCCGGTCATTTGTAGCCAGTGCGATCGCGCAGAGGTGAAGGCCGTGTCCTCGCGGTCAGGTGTTGCTCCCAAGATGAGTGACTGGATTTGGAGGGTGCCCGCAGCCGAAGCCAAAAAGGCGGGTAGTGCCAGCGATGACACCCTCCTAATTCCCAGCCCCACATCCTAATCGGGAGAGAAGCCTGTGCCCATTGGATGTCGGTCAGCACCGCGTTCAAGATCTTCTCGATCCCTCCTCGCAACATCCCGTCATAGACCATGAGACGTGGGTGATCATAGCAGCTGGTGCATCTCAGTATATGCATGAGCCTCGGCGAGCCGAGGGAGCACCTGAGGATTAGTAGAGCATCTTGTCGGGCGATATGTTGAAGTCTTTCGAGAGCTCTTGTGAGGTCGGCCACGCCGGTGTCGAGGGTGGAAAGAAGGGCCTCAGCCGGGAGGAGAGGCGCTCCCAGGAGTGTGGCCGCTGAGGGGTCGACGCGCGTGAACTGACTCAAAGAGCTCCGCTCGTAGCTGGTGAAATCGGAGGTGATTAGCTCACATTTGGCGCGGTTCAATACGAGGCCAAGGCTCAAGCACTCCCTCTCGATCAAGTCCACATCCGCGTTGACCAATCCGGGGCTGCCGCCCAGAGTGAGGTCGTCCAGGTAACCGAAAGCCAAGGGTGACAGCAGCCGTGTTAGTGTCGGTTGGAGTGGGAGGCAGAAAAGCAGGGGCCCCAAGGGGTCGCCCTGCTGTGGGCCTTCTTGCGACAATATGGTGAATCTCCCAAACTGAAGGGATGTTGTGTCAGCGTATGCAAGGTGGCAATATGCGGCCAGTTCTGGGATGGTTTCCTCCAGCGACTCCAGCATTCTGTCCCGATGTAAACTATTGAAGGCGTTGGAGATGTCCAGCTTGACCATAATGGATCCCGGATCCATGTTTTCCAGGAATCGCCTGGTAGCATGGACCGCCGCCTCGCAGCCCCCAGGGACGCCAACCCCCAGCTGTCTCGGGGTCAGGTGAGATATTACGCGTGGTACCGCGTATGCATTGGCGCATTTCGATGCCAGTCTGCGCCATACGTAGCCGATGGCAATCGGCCTAAGGCCGCCAGAGCTCTTGCGTAAAGCGAAGAGTGTGCCGCCGAACAAGATGTGGCGCAGCTCCGGGGGACAGACGCCGGCGAGTAGAAGGTTGATGAGCGCCGTCGTCGCTCTGAGCAGCCCGGGTCCAGCGTCCGGGTCGCCCATCAGCTCCGCGACGTGCTGGGGACGAAGACCGTCTGGGCCGCCCGAAGAGCCCATAGGAAAGGAGCGGATCATGGCGCGAATCTCCGCCTCGGAAGTCTGAAAGAGCTCAGTCGGCGCCGGACGACGGATGGCTGGGCGATCCGGTGGTGGGGCCGGGTGCTTTTGGCGCAGGAGCTCTAATGTCTCCTCATCCACCGGCGCCGGGGCCTCGTCTGAGCATAGGATGCGAGCTGCCGCGCTGATGTTGCCGTCCTCCAGTTTGGCGGCAATTGCAGCAGCCCTCGACTGCTCTCCGCTTAGGGTCGGCCGCCCCCGTCCACCGAGGTCGGCGCCTTTCGGTGAGAAGAGGGTCGTGGCCACGTCGGACCACCTGTCGTGGAAGTCGGCGATGCGTCTCCTAACTAGGGACGTGAGGTTCCGTTTCCGACCGCCCCTTGTGGGCACCTCCAGGGTTCCTGCCCCGAAGGTGAGTAGGCGGCGCCACCCCTCGGTGCCGAGAGGGTCTCGTAGAACCGACTCAATGATGTCAGTCAGAAGATGACCAGCTCCAGACCGGGCGCCTCTGGGAATATGTCTAAGCAGGCCACTCGAGAGGTTAGGGTGTCTTGATGTTCCAGCCTGCTCTGGTCCTTGGGTTGCCAGGTCGTCCGGTGCCCGAGGTGAACTGGGCGTGGCAAGCCCAGCGGCGATGCAAGATGCACCCGCGGTCGTCCCAGAGGGCCGCGGGAGCCCCGTCGTCCGATCGTCACGAACGGGTCCCAGTGATGGCCGGGTGTCAGGTAAAGGCGGTTGTCGCGAGCCCAAGCAAGGGTTTGACCTTGGCCCGTGCTGGTGGACGCTGCCATCTTTGATGTGGAGTTGCCGAACTGCGTGGCAGACGCTACAGATGCCTTGGGCCTTCTTCGGTCTAGGTCCGAGCGGCGAGGTCGAAGATCGCGGTTCCATCTCTCGAGAGCCAGGGGGAAGTAGTCCAGCTAGCTCCACCGTGTGCTCCACCGGGGGTGCTTCAGACCGTGCGCTCGTGCCAGCCGCTTCCGTGTGTGCGCCCTCCCACAGCAAACTCGGACTGATTAATATCGTTCAAGAACAACAGGCGATTAATACGGGTTAAACTGAAGATCCGAAGCTAGGTCCGTGTCTGAGAAGACTTGAGTAGGCCCGTGATTTGTTGACTTATTAGTTACAGGGGTGGACTGGGGAGTTCAAGCGGCCCGGGAAAAAAACAAAAAGCGGCCCTAACTTCATGACTTTTATTTTCTTTGTGCATTTTTTCATGCATACCCGAGGGCCAGTGACCTCCAAAGTCATGGGTCACTTTACAAATTACATTATGCAATAACAAAAAACGATAAATCGCATATATAATTTATAATTATATATAAAATATTAAGAATGCGTCAACTCAAGTTATAAATCAATTTATTCGGACTCACTGTGATGGTATTATTGCTGTTTATAGTATTAGCAACTTCTTTAAGCCGGGTGCCATTTCGGCTACATGATCTATAATCTTTAGTTTCTTATCTCTTACTTTCTCCGCACCACCTTTACATTTACGTTTCGGATTTATATCACTCATAACCGTAACATATCTTATTTAATTAATATTACTTATTACTAACTAACAAATTTAAAAGAAATTTTATCAAAACAAACTCAGTGGAAGACGCCGGAAGTAGAATGGAAGATGTAAATTCTTATCTAACATGGCGGCCGCTGGCTGTACGGAGCACTGTAGGTAAGTAAGTATGCATTGCTCTTTTTCAGTTAATTTACAAACCGGTTAACCGAAACTAAAAACCGGTTAACCGATGCCGCAATTTTTTGTAAAAAACCTGTATCATCTGTACTAAATTGATTAAATTATTATATCACCGGTCCTGGCGGCCCACCGGGAATCTTCCCGGTGTCCCGGCGGCCCAGTCCACCCCTGATTAGTTATATAATCCACCATAAGCGTTGTGCAAGGGGGCTTGCGCATGCGCGAACCGCTTCCACGTGTGCGTTGTCCAGCAACAATCCAAAGTCATCCAATAAGAGTATAAAAGTGCGAGTTAACCTGAAGAACAGAAGACCAGTCCGTGGCTGAGAAGAACCGAGTAGTCCTTTTTATTTGTTGATTTGTTAAAAGTATAATCCACATTTAACGTTGTACAGGGGGTGTTTCCGCCTGTGCGCATGCGCGAGTCGCTTCCACGCACCTTTACAGACTCGGCCCGATCAAAATTGACCTAGAAAAGCAGGTAGAAGCGAATTCACTTCAAATCCTAACGCACGGCCCGTGACTGAATAATCCTGCTAAAACGATGAGCAACGGAGAAGTCGAACTTAGTTTAAATTAGGTTTAAAACCAAAACAATCTACGAGGTCTGAAATAGACGGCCTCCTGGCCATGGCCCTCTAGCGATCTATTATTATTATTATTATTATTATTATTATTATTATTATTATTATTATTATTATTATTATTATTATTATTATTATTATTATTATTATTATTATTATTATTATTATGACAAAATCAATCATCATCATCATCATCATCATCATCATCATCACCACCACCACCACCACCACCACCACCACCACCACCACCACCAAGACAAACGTTCACACTCTACTTGTCGAGAGTATACGCTACCAGCGGTTGGAGTGCCTGGAACGTTCCCTGCGTTCTGGAGACTGCCCTACGCCTTTCCGGACGCATTCCCAGATTTGACCACGTCTCCGGCTATATGCTGAATGTGCTCCACTGGCTCCCCCTCCAGCAGCGCATCTCATATCGGATCATCGCTTTGGTCTGGCGGTCCTAGCTTGGCCTCGCCCCGGTCTATCTTCGCGACCTCTGCTGCCCTTAATCTTGCCTGAATCTTGCCTGCCTTAACCACCAATGGACACTGGACTCTCAGTGGACCTCAATGGACACTCAGTCGATCCTAGCAATCTGCATAGAAATGCGCTAAATAAATGTTTTATGTGACAGATGACATCAATGTTGGGTGTTTTTGTAAACGCAACTCCAGACGAATCAGCCAAAACGCACAGTAAGTCATTGCCAAGACGCATAATATGTATATATAATATTATACATACAATAATATATATATAACATTATATTATATATATTATGTATATATACATACTATGATATATATATAATATAATAAACATATATATACATATATATAAACACATAATAGATTACATAAAAACAGTGTTGGCGTTTTCACTCTCTAATTCACTGACTCGCTCATTCATGCACTCACTTAGAAACTTACTGCCTCACTAACTTACTCACTCACTCGCTAACTCATTCACTCACTAATTCTTTCCGTCATACGTTCCTTCTCAATCAATCAATCAATCAATCAATCAGTCAGTCAGTCAGTCAGTCAGTCGATCAAATAATCAGTCATTCAATCATTCGCTCACGTGACCTGTCAAGAGAACTGACCGCGAGCGAACTGGACATGACAAATAGACATACGGGGACATTTAGTGCGCTTAACAACGCTGACGTGACGCTCTTTATGTAGGCGTCATATAAATTTGACATCTGAAAAGTGACGTCATCTCTGTAGGAGGACGTATTGCGGTCATCCAACGAAAACGACGGAGTTGCTATGGCAACCGGAAGTGACGAAGATCTACGTGCCACTCCTGGCCGGATGTTCCAATGTGGACACTCTGGAGGCAGCCCTCGGAGCGATTCAGAACCTCACGGCAGACTGCTATGGACAGGTGAAGCTCGATTCATCCATCCGTCCGTCCATCCACCCAGCCATCCATCCATCCATTGATCCATCGATAAATCAATCAACCGATCCATCCTTCCTCCCATACACTCTTTTATCCATCGATGCATCGAACCTCCTATCCGTCAATTTATCCATCCATTGATCGTCCATCGATCCTTCTATCCGTCCGCCTATTTATCCATCCATTGATCCATCCATCCAATAATCAATCCATTCATCCATTCATTCATCCATACATCCATCCATCCATCCATCCATCCATTCCATCCATCCATCCATCCATCATCCTTCCATCCATCCATCATCTATCGATATATCCATCCTTCCATCTATCCATCCATTCATCCAGCCTGCCATCCATCCATCCATCCATCAATCCATCCATCCATCCATCATCCATCATCCATCATATCGATCCTTCCATCCATGTATCCATCCATCCAACCTACCATCCATCCATTCATCCATAGATACTTCCATCGAGACATCCATATCCATCCACTGAGTCCGCTAAACAAATCCCTCGATCTTTAGTGAGACATCTACTGAGTGTCTAAGCAAATCTCCCTCTCTCTGTCTGTGTCTGTCTCTCTGTCTATCTGTCTCTCTCTGTCTGTCTGTCTCGCTGACGCTCCTTTCCCTGTCTTTCTTCGGCGTCGGTTTGATTCCCATTGGTTGGTTTTCATTGGTTTCTTGCGTAAAGGCATCGGAGGAGATTCGTGAGTCGGTGAGAAAAGAGAAGGGCCTGCCAATCATCATTGACCTCCTGACCTCTGGGGTCACCGATGGAATCGTTCGAACGGCAGCCACTGCCCTCAGGAACTTGGCCCTCAACGATCGAAACAGGGACCTCATAGGTTAGACCTATACAAGCCTCAGTAACATATCTGTATTACCATTATAACACAAACCTTGCCTATGATGCAAAACAGGTGTATGTCGGCCATCGGTACAGTACATACCTATCTATTCTAATGACTTCTCTGGTACATACATACATACATACATACATACATACATACATACATACATACATACATACATACATACATACATACATACATACATACATACATACATACATACATACATACATACATACATACATACATACATACATACATACATACATACATACATACATACATACATACATACATACATACATACATACATACATACATACATAAATACATACATACATACATACATACATACATACATACACATACATACATACATACATACATACATACATACATACATACATACATACATACATACATACATACATACATACATACATACATACATACATACATACATACATACATACATTGACTTACTGGCCGCATTGATGCTCTCTCGAGTGACTTGCACCTCTGGATGCCCTCAAATCGGCTCTCACTCAATCTAAAAAAGACGCAGCTCATCTGGTTCGGCACTCGCCAACAGCTTCTTAAGCTAGATTTCCCTCTCATAGCAGAGAGATTCCCGTCTTTCACTTTCCACTCCAGTGTACGAGACCTTGTTGTAGTCCTGGGCAGCACCCTTACCTTGTCTGAACATATTGCCAATCTTACACAGTCTTCTTACTTCCACCTGAGGCGTCTAAGAGCAATCCGACGCTCGGTTTCCTCCTCTGTCTTTACCTCTATTGTCTATGCCTTCATCTTCTCTCGGATTGATTACTGTAATTCTCTCTTGGCTGGTCTCCCAAAGGTTCGTCTCTCACCTCTCCAGTCTGTTCTAAATTCTGCGGCCAGACTAGTAGCCCGCCTTCCTCGCTCATCCCATATCTCTGCTTTCATGTTTGACCACCTTCATTGGCTCCCTCTCATTGCTCGGGTTCAGCTCAAGATACTTTCATTCATCACCGGTCGCATACTGGCCGAGCTCCCAATTATCTATGTGACCTCTGCCGGCCTCGGCTACTTCCCTTCGCCCGCTACGCTCATTAACCGCCATGATCTATTCTCCCGCGAGCGAGAACTGCTATGGCTAAATCTCTAGCCTTAGCCTTCATTGGCCCTGCACTATGGAACCAGCCCCCTCCTTTGACACGTTCCTGTTTATTAACTGGTGGACCAAGTGAGGCGCTATATAAATTGATAGATACAATACAGTACAATACATACATATATACATACAATCATACCATACATACATACATACATACATACATACATACATACATGTCATACATACATACATACATACATACATACATACATACATACATACATACATGTAGACCTACATCCCTACATGCATAAATACATACATACATATTACAATCATACATACATACATGTATATACACAAACATAAATACATACACAAATACAAAGACCTGCAGCCCTACATACGTAAATACATACATACTTACGCGAGTAAATATACACATGCAATCATGCATACATTATACATACAGATAGACAGACAGGATGTGATTTGTGTTTGGCAGGAGTGAAAACTCACAAGGAAATTGTGACTTCAGTTGACATGAATTAATTATGTATTGATGTTTTTGATTGTTTCAATGCATGTGTAGGTAGATACTGTTTGCATCAGCTGTCGAGTAAGCTTCCTCCATCCTCCTCCGCCTCCTCCTCTTCCTCGTCCTCTCACTTTCCTCCTCTGTCACAGGAAACCATCTCAGCCGTCGAAGCCGCTATCTATGAACTCATCAAGGCAAACGTACACTTCGCCAGGTCAGTCTGCCATATAATATGACCTTAACCTACATCATCATCATCATCATCGTCGTCGTCGTCGTCGTAATCATCATCATCATCATCATCACCATCACCATCACTACCATCACCATCATCATCATCGTCATCGTTGTCGTCTTCGTCATCATTATCATCATCATCATCATCATTTCCTGACGCCAGCCATTTGACGGCGATGTGCACGAATAAATGATCTCCATTGTCCTCAGTCATTTGTCAAGTCCGTTGCTCCTTTCAGTGTTAGTCGAAGTGATGTCATGTTCTCGTTTACATTATCTATCTATAGCGTGGTCTTGGTTTGCTTTTGTTTCTTTTTCCTTCGAATCTTGCCTCTGATCCTGACTTTATTAGGCGTTATGTACCCATGTCTTCAAGAATATCGCTGGAAACGCATTGGGTCTTCAGTCGCCTAGATAACTGTAAATCGCTTCTTGCTGGTATCAATATGTCAAACATGGTGAAGCTGCAAAGAGAGTTCAGAATTTTTTGACTAGAGTCTAGAGCAATAATTTACTGTGTTTAAAGCTTTGCATTGGCTTCCTGTTCAGCGTAGAATTGGTTTCAATTTTCAAATTGTAAAGCTCGTAGTTTATAAAACTTTGAACTCTGGCCAGCAACAATACTTAAAATCCGTTCTTATTCCCAAGATTTATCTGATTATCCGATTTTGTTATTCTAATCATAAATAAAATAAATCAAGAACTGCTCTTGGTGAGTGAGCTGTATGGGTTGCTAGACCTACTTTTTTGGAATTTTCTCCCTGTGTCTGTCCGTTCCGCTCAGACGCGCTTCGTCTATGCTCTGTAGAGGTCAGAGTTTATCTCCGATAGAGCCTCAAACACACTTCTAGACCAAGTGATGTAATGTTATGTAAATCTCAGAAATTTCTGAGCTCTACACACAAGCCATATCAGGGAGACCAGCTTAATAGCCGACGCTATATCAAATCAAGTCCGCAATAGCCAGGTCGTTTGGTCCATTCCGGTGCCAGGTCAGAATCCGGGGAGGTCAAGTCGAGGAGACAGCATAGTGCTACGTTTGCAATAGATGGTGGTAGATTCCTTTAGGTGGTGCAGGGGTTGAACCGGGGTAGGGCAGCTTGAAGGTTTGAGTTAGTTCAATTGTCCTAGGTCGACCGCGTGGTCATCCCATCCCTCGTGGGTTTGTTCGTGATGGCAAGTCTAACCAAGTTTAACAATCGGCAAGATCAGACAGTCTTAATTTCATGACTTTCATTATTCCATGTACACAAGTTGCGGTATGTCAACTTAGTACGTCGATAAAATACAGCCCGTAAAAACAAAGTTTTTTACTATATCCATCTAGTATCCTATAACGTGTACTCTGAAAATAGTCCGCGTTAATTTTACGACATAGCGTGCGTTTAATTATTGAGCCAATGACAACGCTGCGTATCGGAAAAGTTGATTCCCCGATTCGAAAAGTTGAGTCCCCGATTCTATAAGCTAGCCTTTTTTGGGGAGCTGAAATTTTTATAGAATGAAGTGTTTGCGAGGGCGAGTCTATCTGCCAAGTTTCAGGACGATTGAATGATTGTAAGTGATCGAATTAGTCGTTGCAAGATTTGACTTTTTAGCCTGTGGCTCAAACAAACAAACAAGATGTCCGTAAGTTAAACTAGATGGATAAATAAACGAAATCTACCACTAGTCTAGGTAATGGTAATATTTTTGCCAGGTCGTTCATGGACTACGGGGGAATTTGGAACCTGATGGCGATCGCGCAGAGCGAAGACGCTTCGAGAGATTACTACAGCCTTAAAGTCGTTCTGTTCGCACACAAAGTACGTCAACAATAACAGTCTTCCAATCTTCTCTATACTTACAACTTATTTAATTACATTCTTACTCACTTACTGACTTATTGACTTACTTACTGAATTACTTACTTATTGACTTATTTACTTACTTGTTTGCTTGCTTGCTACCTAGTACCTACTCACCCTTTCTTCCTCTTGTATAGTTTCATCTAATGGTTCAGGAATCTTAAAATGATCTTACGGAACGAATTTTCAAGGAAAACTTGGGTGAAATTAAGATGACTTTTATGGGAATTTCAGAGAAATTTTAAGATAGGTTTATTGGAATTATCGAGGAATATCTTTGACATACTTACAAGAGTTGAGGAGGATATTTTACAGGTATTTAAGGGAATGCTTAGATTTTTTTCTGCAGTGGTACTTGTTAGAGGAATGTTTCACGCACTTGAAGAAGAATTTTTTTGTATAATTTTGAAGAATCTTTTATAGGTACATGTATTTAAGAGGACTTCATATTCATAAAAGCAGTCGGTTTTGTTGCTTAGTTGACACTTTTTAGACGTAGATGTTTAACCGTTTTTTCTGTTGTCCAGATTTTAGAGATGATCTGGAAATATGAGGACCTCCGAGAGGAATTCCGACAAAGAGGATGGAAACGAAAAGACTTTCTACGCCAAAGACCAGCCATGTAACATGCATCGTACCCGTAACATTCCTGTAATGTAGCATTGGTATTTGTATTTGTATACCGCCTTGCAAGAAGTTATCCAAGGCACTCGTGATATGGGCAATTATCTTAGCTTTGTCCGTGTGTGTATGTGTATGAATATTTCTATCTCTATCTGTTCTCCACTGCCCGTACTCTGGTAGTGCCAGTCTAAACTTTGGATAAAGGAGGAGGGCGACGCTAATAATCTTTATTATAATACAGGGCCCTTACACCGTAAGTGACAGCTTCCATTTTCTGTTTCAAGGGTATGTGCCTTGGTCACGCAACGCTAAGTCGAAAATAAATAACCTGAGTATTCCGGTGGCATTAATGAAGATGTTCTGGTTGATAGCGTCGACCGTGTCGTGGTTTCGAACCCCAGACACGAGGTCTTCGGCAAACGGAACAATCAATTTGCTGACGACGACTGGCAGACAATCGTCAGTCACGATCTTCTTCAGCTCCTAAGAACATTTAGGAACAATCAAATCAATTCATCTATAATTAGTCTTTGAGCCAACTCAGCCTTCCAATCTTCTGCAGTCAGAATGTATTTATTCATTGTGGAAATTAATATAGCGCTCCTTCAAGGCGACTTAATAACATACCATAAAATACATCCCATGATACCCATGATACCCTAGTATTGATAGTAACTAACAAATTAACGTCTTATATTCACGTTTTTTCCATAATAGGGCACTATACCCGGACCTGCGGTAATGTAATGACAACCTATTCTCTCAATAACATGTACCCGGCTGCGGTTTTGCAACTATTCTCTAGTAAAACGAATATAATTATACATGTAATGATAATAATAACTATTTCAGGAGTCCTCCCGACCCAGCCCCAGCAAAAAACAACAGTCTTAAGATTACATTAAAGAACATCAGAAAAACGCTAGGCAGCAAGCGTAAAGCCAGTGGGAATCCATTCCAGACTGCGTGGCTAGCGACCGAAAAATCACGCGTGCTGCCTGATAGAGCTTTGCGCGTAGGGGACAAGAAGCTCACCCAGCGCAGAGAAGCGGAGAGAGCGTTTTATATGTGTATTATATGGACATTTTATAGTAAATCGAAAAAGCAGTCGCTTTATAGAAGAATAAGAGGCGGCCGAATGGTGCAAATGGATGAGCCTTAGTCCATGAGCCATTTAGTGCATCTAGAAAAGGCAACAAATAATGTCAACGCCGTTTCGCGAATAATGTAAGAATGATATGGATTAAGATGAAAATGAAGAAGAGGAATGGCCGAGGAGCAGTGAAACACGAGGAATGAGAGGAAACTAGGAAGGGCAAAGGAAAAAGAAGAGGAATAAGAGGAAAATAGAAAAGGAAGAGGAGAAAGAAATAGAAGAGGATAAGAGGGAAAAGGAAGAGGAGAAAGAAATAGAAGAGGACTAAGAGGAAACTAGGAAGGGAAGAGGAAAAGGAAAACGAAGAGGAGTAAAAGAAGAGGAAACTGGGAAAATAAGAAAAAAGAGGAAAATCGAAGAGAAGAGAAATAGGAAGGGAAGAGGAAAAGGAAAAAGAAAGAGGGTAAAGAGAAATAGAAGAGAAGATGAAAATGGAGTCTTCGGAAAGGAAAACGGAAAGAAACAGAATGATAGGAAACTTGCATGAAGAGCTGTAATAACTAAGGAAATTGAAGACAAATAAGGGGAATATGAAAGTCTTCGGAAAGGAAAACCTAATAGAGCTGTAATAACTGAGAGATCAACAGATTAGAGAAGTGTCGTGCCTAAAAATACAAAAGAGGACTACAATTGCTGACCGAAATGGAGGATAAGTTCCAGAGAATTCCAGTCACCAGTTCCATCATCTCAGTAGAAGTCGTGCCATCCAGCAACCTCACCAGCTGAGTTATTCCACCGGCAGACGCTATTGCCCTCTGCATGGGGGCCAAACACAACACCACCATCATTATCATCAACAACAACAATGACGACAACAACGACAGCGATAATAATAATAGCAAACAATATAACAGCATAACAATAATAATAATATCTTTTCTTTAATGAATGACAAACGCACTGCGCATTTTATTGTAACCGAACAGGTATTACACACATGATATTACATGAAACAATAAGTAGTTTTCGAGTGCTTGGATTTCGGTGAACGCTTTTCCCCTTAACAACTGTTACATCGAGAGCGTTTCCGAATAGTTTCTATGACGCGGCGCTAGATAAATTTCGAGCTAAAGTCACTGTTACAACAGTTACATCGTCGTCATCTACGCACTATACCTTATGATGATGATGATGATGATGATGATGATGATTATAATTATCGCAATTATCAGAAA
The DNA here is from genome assembly GCA_020284085.1 of Aporrectodea caliginosa. Lineage (NCBI taxonomy): Eukaryota > Metazoa > Annelida > Clitellata > Crassiclitellata > Lumbricidae > Aporrectodea > Aporrectodea caliginosa. Next base: position 79,714 of record JACEVL010000302.1, read on the forward strand.
ACTGAAACAATAAACTTTCGAAGATAATGGCTACAAGGTAGCGCAAAATTCGACAATGAGATCTATTTCGATTTTACACGATGCTACCGGGATTCGAACTCCGGTTGGAGAAGTGAAAGTCCGATGCGCCATCCACTCGGCAGCAACACCACTGCTCTGGTAGGCCCTGGTAGCGCCAGTCCGAAGCCTCGATGAAAGGAGGAGGGTGACGCTAATCATCTTTGTGATGACACAGCGTCGTTAAAAGAAACTAACCGGCTTGTCGGCACTGCACATTGTCTGGAAGTGCCAGTCCTAAGCTCGGATTATGGAGGAGGGCGCCGCTAATCATCTTTCTGATGATATAGCGCCATTAAACGGAAGCTAATCAGCCAGCCGCTCGACAATAGCCTCTCCTCAGGAGCGACATAAAGAACTACAGTGATAAAAGCTTAGAGGTAAGAAGGGCTGGTTTCCATGGCAACGGGACGATGCTTAATAATTAGTCTAAGACCTACTTTGTTTTCGGCGCCCTTTCGACCGCACGTCAGATTTCTGAGTAGACCGCAGGCGGCTCTTTGGATGTCGTAATTGTTACTCGTCGCTATGACCTTTACGATGACAGCAATGCCATCCAGTGACCTTTGAAGTAAACAATGGGATGAATCATCACCATCATTATCATGAGGTCTCTTTGTGCACACGTCACTTAGTTCTTAGTTATAGTCATGAAACGACACCTAGCGTAACTTTTGTGATGTAGTGAATGGCGCTATAAAACTGCCGAGATCAGACACACTTTATGGCGGGTAGGTCCATTACGAGAGGTACTTAACAGCGCTCTATATTAAGTGGATAGATGTATGGATGTATGGCTGCATGCATAGATCATAGATGCATACAGATATAGCACATACATACACACATACATATTTACATACTACGTACATAGGTACGTACGTTATTATCATTATTTAATCATACATAATACCATCAGCATAGAAAACGAACAATGAAACAATAAGGCAACATGACATGTATGGCATGCATGCGCTAAATAGGGATTCCATACACAAACAGTACAGATACAACCATACATCATACATACTGATACATGGGCTCATACATACATACATACATACATACATACATACATACATACATACAACATACATACATACATACATACATACATACATACATACATACATACATAACATACATAGTATTTCTATACAGGTATACATCTATAATCAATTAATACAATATCATTTATTTATGTAACCATACCTGCATAAAAAAACAATTAACGCAGTATGACATTACAATTCAGTATGAACGGATGATCACACAGTTATTACAATACATAGTACAACATACATACATACATATACATACATTACAATACATACATACATACATACATTCCAAGTTCTAAATTCTTTTATCATTTCTACACATTCTAAATTCTTTTTTTCTATGTCGTCGCAACCTTCTTCCCCATCTCCTTTTAACGCAGCCTCCAAATTCTTCCCAAAATTAAGGACCCATTTAACATCCTTCCTTCCTCCAACCACCTGTTCGCCAGGTGTGCCTACCTGATGATTGCCTTCGTCTCGTCGTCCTTGTAGCTGAGATGCTGGAGGTAGGCTGCTGCGTTCAGCTGCACCGAATCGTCAGCATCAGTATCTCCATCATCACCGATGCGTAAGAAGTCAATGAGTTCACAGATGGTTGGCGGACGGACACCTACACGCACCGCTGCACCATCGCAACATCCACCTGTAGAAAAGGCGTTACATAAATTGAGATCCACTCGTCTGCGCAATAATTAAAAGCAGGTTGCAATGTGTCTTTGGCAGCGGTGAGAGAAAGACCTTTTGGCAGTTAGTAGTAGTATATTTCAGTTTAACGACATTCTTGTTGTTGTTGTTGCTGATCATTAGCGTCGCCCTGCTGCACTGTTGTTGTTGTATTATTTTTTACCCAAGGTATCTATAATGCCTCACGGAGATATTTAACCTTTGGGCAGGGATCCGTGTTATTATTGAAAGAATGTTATAGTGCTGTACTACTATTACTCACTACCGACTACTACAACTACTACTACTTACTACGAAACTACTACGACCTACTACTACTACTCCCTTGGCGTTACTACTACTACTAGCTACTAATTGTTATTGTTATACTATTACTATTATTACCACTACTACTACTGTTACTGTTACTACTGTTACTACTACTACCACTACCACTATTACATTACCACTACCATTACCATCATCACATCATCATCACGTCACGTCACCGTACCACTCATCGTCATCGTCACGTCATCAATCATCATCATCATCATCATCATCATCATCATCATCATCATCATCATCATCATCATCATCATCATCATCATCATCATCATCATCATCATCATCATCATCATCATCATCATCATCATCATCATATCACCAATCATATTACTTATTAGTCCTCAGGGATTGAAGGATAGTTTGACTGTAGCACGAACACGCGACAACCGTTGTCCAGGGCGGCGGTTGCATGGGTTGACAATGACCTCGGACATGACGTGACATGACCCCCACAGGGATTCGAACCCCATACGCAATCGTCATGCGATCCTCGGTGCAGCCACGTAGATAATTCATCGTGGCACCAAGCAAATTGAGATGTCGCGTTCTGTACCGTTTCTCCAGAGAGTTGTTCCATCCTCCGCAACATCTGTGATGCTTCCTGCTGCAGCTGCGGATTCAGGCATCTGCCGGGAGCAAAGGCTAAGAGCCTCTGCAGTCAGAGGATGCTGTTGTGTTGATCGGATGGCACCAGCATCATCAGCAGCAGCAGCTGATGATGAAGAAGGCGATGATGCTTCATATCTCGGCATTATGTACGACAAGGGAGGAACGTCACCCGAGGCATCGTCACAGTTCTGTGATCAGCGTTGAAGCGATGGTCAGCCATCCGTGGCGGCGTTAACGGGTATCTAAGATATACGACAGCAAAGGATTGTTCACGACCGTGGGCGCCATTTATTCACATGGAGCCTTTGAAGGCGCTATATAAACAATCCGTGTTTCATATTATGCAGAAACATACATGAAAGCATAAAATTAATATTCGTACATAAAATTAATATCTTTGCTCTGTGTCTTCGCATCTTTTTTCTGGTTTCTCTATTTATCTGTCTGCTGTGTCTGTCTGTCTGTCTGTCTGTCTGTCTATGTCTATCTGTATAATACTGGGACAAATCTAAGGATCTGATCCTATCTATCTATCCATCTATCTAATCTCATCTATCTATCTATCTATCTATCTATCTATCTATCTATCTATCTATCTATCTATCTATCTATCTATCTATCTATCTATCTATCTATCTATCTATCTATCTATCTATCTATCTATCTATCTATCTATCTATCTATCTATCTATCTATCTATCTATCTATCTATCTATGTCTGTCGTTTAATCTATCTGCCTGTCTGTTTTTCTGTCTTTCTTTCGTTCTTTCTATCTGTCTATCTATCTGTCCATCTGTCTGTCTATTTATCTTTCTCTGTCTGTCTGTCTGTCTGTCTGTCTATTTATCTGTCTGTCTATCTGTTTATGTATCTATCAATATATCTATCTATCCGCCTTTTCTTGGTCTCGGCGTATGACCCTGTAAACCATTCAGTCCGATCGATTTGAATCTGAATTAAGTTCCTTTGTCTTCATATCGATGTGATTTGCATGCATGACAGATTGAGCTAAGAGGCTCCGGTTGGATGCCTTTAACGCTTGATCGACTCTGCGTCAAATCTAAGCCGTGACGCGACGACCGAAGAGGAAGAAGACAAGCCACAGAAATCAGAAAACAAGTTTAACAAGTGCACGTCTAAGACGAGGATTATTGCTATATTCCTGTATGTCTGTATACATGTCCTGCCTGTACGTGTCTGTCTGTCTGCCTGTATTCTGTATGTCCGTCTGCCTGTATGTCTGTCTACATGTCTGTCTGTCCGTTTGCCTTGTGTCTGTCTCCTGCCTGTATGTCTGTCTGCCTGTATATGTCTCCGTGCCTGTATGTCTGCCTGCTGTATGTCTGTCTGCCTGTCTGTCCTGTCTCTGTCTGCCTCTGTCTCATGTCGGTTTGTCTTCCTGTATGTCTGTCTGCTACGTGTCTGCCTCTGTATGTCTGCCTGCCTGTATGTCTGTATGTCTGCCTGTTTGTCTGTCTGCCTGTATCCGTCTGCCTGCCTGTATGTCTTTCTGTCTGCCTGTATTCTGTCTGTATGTCTGTCTGCCTGTCTGTCAAAGCCTGCCTGTATGTCTGTCTCTACCTGTATGTCTGTCTGTCTACCTGTATGTCTGCCTACCTGTATGTCTGTCTGCCTGTATGTCAGTCTGCTGTATGTCTAACTATGTCTGTCTGCATGTATGTTTGTATAGAGTACTACCGCAAGCATACTGTTTGGCACGCAAAACATTTATAATGCGGTACTATATTTTCATGCAACACAACTTAAGTTCTCGTACCCGGAATGTGCTTTAGCTGTCCTTAACCAACATTATTGATAAATCCTGCTGTGCATGGTATCTCCCTTCCTCGCTCCCTGCGTCTGTGTCTCTCTACGGAGTACTGATAGTGATGATCCTCTCTCTATGACCTTCGCTATTTGCCCATAGATACATCGTGCCGACCTACACACGAAGGGGTCTCGACCTCGCATTTTTAAGTCCGTTCTCTGAGTCGTGTGTTCTTGCAAACAATTATATATGGATCCGTTCACGACCTCGTCGACCTCTGTGTATCTGTTATGGGCAATCCTGTCATGTACCTACTATCCTGTTCGTCCATCTGCCTCCTTCCATCTGGTCACGTTTTAGGTGTAAACTCTTGTGACCTTCACCTTGGAAAACAGCCCTTCTGATTTCAGCCAGCTTAAACCAGGCCGGCTTTAGGCATATAGGCTGAGCAGGCAGTTGCCTGGAGCACCACAAATTAAGGGTGCCATTTTCACTAAAATTTGTTCGTGGTTTCATGCTTTCAATCATTCTTGTGTGGCCTAATTAGAAACAAAAAATTATTTTAAATAGGCGTCGGTTGGAGTCGCCAAAATGTATGCTTTGCCCAGAGCGTCATCGAGGATGGTTTCCTGCCTTTGGATAGCAATGGAGTGGCTACGATGGCTGCGGCCGCTGATGATCTGTCTGAGCCATCTGCCACAACCCTGACCATGTACTTCGTGGATTGTCAGGGGCAGCCCCCGCCCCAGCCAGACAAAACCGCTTTATCTTCTCTTGGCT
>JACEVL010000302.1:92500-97500 GCA_020284085.1 Aporrectodea caliginosa
TCGCTAGGTGGCGTCGACGTCAGAATTTATACGCTGGCGCCCTCTATGATGGCAAAAGACGACGACGACGACAATTAACACAACTGTTGATGTAGGCCATAGTATTATACTTAAGTTTATGCATACATGTGAATCTTCACGTATTATGTGTATATATGATATATATACATACATGGATGCATGCATACATACATACATGCATACATACATAAACAAACACATACATGCATACATACATACATACATACATACATAAACAAACACATACATGCATACATGCACACATACCCATACATACATGCATACACACTTGCATGCATAGTTGCATACATACATAGTTACATACATACATATATACATACATACAAACGTACATACATGTCATACATACATACATACATATTATATACATGCATAGTTGCATACATACATATATGGGACGAATATAAAAGTAAAGAGTAAAGCTCTCATATCCCATATGGAACGTAAGCCAAGAAGGAAATCCGAGAAGACACGGAAACAGGGTATACTGATGAAAGGAGTCCACGACGAGATGAGGTTTAAGATTGGCACGCCCCAGTGGGGGAGAAGGACTTATGAGCAAGAGCTTAATGTATGGGAGAAAATAATCCTCAATGGGATATACAGTGTTTGAACTAGGGAACGTCCGACTGGCATTTTTGCCGTTTTCCGATTCCGGATAGTAACCGGATATTTGGCCTGCTTTTTCGGCCGAATCCGTATTCGATGCGATTAATCAGCAATATTTATTTTCATTTGCAAAGATTTAATAGTAATTAAAGCTAAACCAAGAGACGTAATTCAAACGAGAGTTTATTCACTGAACTATTTCATTATTTTACACGGACATTTCATGATAAAGATTAAAGATTATCGTCACGAGGTCGACAAAACAGGTCACTATTTCATGCATTAATGAAAGAAGAAATTTTTTGGTCAAAAATATTACTTTTTTGGCATTTGGATCGGTAGTCCTGGGATGCGCCGATTCCGATTAATATCGATTAGTGCCAAATCCGGCCCGAACCGATTTCCTGCCGATTAATCGGCTCTTCCCTAGCTTGACCCAGTGGGGAAAACAAAGACCTGTTGGGATCGAGATGTATCTTCAAAGACCTCTGGGCAGGGATTAAATGCACCGTTATGCACGGGGAAGCGTGTCTTCCATGGAAGATACAGTCTTAGCCAGTTGTAGGATGATATCCATGTACAATACTGTTTGGGAAAAACGTATACCTAATGGGATTTTTTTATTGAACAGGCGCTAAATAACTCTTTTATTGGACTTACATTATGTTACATTTACAATATGTGTATGCAGAGGAGGCCGAGAAGTTCTCAACAGGCAATTTAATATGCAGCCTCTCATACAATACGTGCATTCATTCTTGTTAATATTTAATGACAATGTATGTTTATGGTTTTAATGTTCCCTTGCACACTCACAAATATACAGCTATAGGGTCGGAGGTTTGGTGAGGATGGAGGAGAAGGACGAGGACGAGAAGGAGGAGTAGGAAGAGTAGGAGAAGGAGAAGGAGAAGGAGGAGGAGGCGGAGGAGGTAGAGAAGGAGGGAAGTATAGTGACGAAGCATGCAGACAGAGAACTTTATATAGCGTCCTTAACGAATATGGCAGCGCTGATAACAACTCACTGGGGATTAATTATTGTCCCGTATATATACATATACATTTATATATATCTATGTACATATACATACACATACACATTACATGCACATATATACATATATGCATATATATATACACGTGTATATATACATGTTTATGTATATACTGTCATGCTTTGCCTAGATCTTTGTGTGAAGCGCTAATGGACGTATTATCATCGGGCCACAGACCAGAGAGGCAGTGAGCCAGCCGTATACCACGCAAAATGGAGTCTTAAACGCACATTATACGCTGAAACATTAAACATTATATAGTTTATACACACAGAAAATATAATCTGGTTATATATCCATTGGACAAGACCATGATGTCTACATGTGCAAATATATATATATATATGCATATGTCGTCGTATGTATGTGCATGTATGTATATGTATGTCCGATCTTGTGAGGTTCGTGAAGGATGCTTTACAAGTACAGCCAGATACCAATAGCCAGATGCTATCAGCCAGATACTATTACCAGATACTATTATCAAATCTAAATCAAATACTATTATTTTTTTGTTTCACCTGTGTTTAGTATAAATCCATGAGTACAGCATTTCTGAATGTAAACAATTATTAAAGAGTAGGTACAGATTGGTTGGGTATCATATCAACATCAATATCACGCTGGGCTGAATGTAACAACCCTGAAGCTAAATCGAAGTAGCCTAAGACCAGGGAGATGATAATTCCTCGTCGACGCCATGTCATGCTCCCTGAGACGTCCAAGTAAGTAAACCGAGTGCCAGCAGTAAAGATATCAGGCGTCAACATACACGCCAACCAAAAAGTGACAACAAATAGCAGACATCTTGGCCATATCATGTATGGCAACCCTTCATGCGCTCCGCATCACTCAGGTTTCATGGACCCTCTGAGTTTGCTCAGACTGCATTAGTTGCTAGAATGCTATACGCCATACCTGCGTGGTGCAGGGGCTTAACCAATGCAGAACAACGGTGTCGACTCAAGTAGGTCCTTGTCAGAGCTATGCAGGCGGGTTTATAAATATATCTGAGGACATTCCTGCCATTTCCTGGTGTGGAGACGATGGTTAGTAAAGCTGAGGATATGTTGCTATCTACGGTCCAATGGAACCGTTCACACGTTCTGCCGGAGCTTTTCCCACCTACTAACATACGTCAATAATTATAATATAATGCAGCCTCGACCTCACAATTATGTACAGTACTATACCTTTTTAGAACAACAGAAATTATGTACTATATACCCTTCAAGGACAACAGAAATTATATCTCTCGTGTCCTAACCGGAAATTGATGCCAACAATTTGAGTCTTTGACAAATGTGTACCGTATAATAATGGTTCCATCTCTTGAACCTTAGTTATATATTTTGAACTCTATCTTTATTATTCTGTTGATCTCGTTGTAATCAGATGCGGTGTGTCAGCTGTCTGCCAATAATAAACGAATATAATAATAAAAATACTACTACTGCTACTGCTACTGCTACTTAGTAATAATACTGCTACAACTACTACTACTACTGATAACTACTACTACTACAATAACTACTACTACCTTAATAATAATAATAATAATACTAATACTAATAATAATAATAAGAATAATAATGACAAAATAATAATAATAATAATAATAATAATACCTCGAGGGAAATTTCCAACGCATGTCTAAAAAAAATAATAATACCATACACTCGCGGGCGTACGCACACATTTATAGACATGACGACATATATATATATATATATATACAATATATATAATAATTATATATATTATATATATGTATATATGCGGATTAGATATTATAACTATATGCTTTACAAGATACAAACGTATCTCAACAAGTCAGAGGAAGAGAACCATAGACAGAACTGAAATATGTGTGAAAATACAATATCTTCAATATATATAATAATATATATATATATATATATATATATATACGCGCACACACGTTATATATATATGCTTTACAATATATATGTACACGTACGTCCATATGTACCTATATTTATATATATGCATTAATAATATATATATATATTTGTATATATATATATATATTATATATATATATGATGTAGGAATTTTCCAAGTCGAGAGAGTCATTTTCTTCCATCCGTGCGTGATGTATGGAATGAAATTTCTGTTCGACGAGAAGAATAAGACCTGCATCCTCATCTCCATCTCCGTCTGATACTGGCTGCTGTCAGCTTCCCCGACGCCCCACCCCCTTCCTTCCACTTACGCTCCTCCTCATCGTCCTTCTCCTCCACAGAAGACACCCACACACACTTAGACACGCACACAGATACAGAGATACAAACACACTGAGATACTCAGCCAAACAAAACAACAACATACAACATACAAACACACACAAACACACACTCATAAACACACATACAAACACACACAAAACACACACACACACACATACACAAACACACATACACACACACACACACACACAAACACACACACACACACACACACACACACACACACACACACAACACACACACATACAACACACACACACACACACACACAAACACACACACACACACACACACACATAAACACACACACACACACACACACACACACACACACACACACACACACACACACAGACACACACTACATCTCCAAAACAACAAAAACAGACATGCAACACACCAAGACAGTCACACGAAAACACTCAAACCAGCACAATACAATGACACACACATACACAAACACACACAGTTTTTCTGTCTCTGTATCTGTCTCTGTCTTTCTCTCTGTCTGTCTCCATTTGTCTCTGTCTCTGTCCGTCTCTTTGTCTGTGTCTGTCTGTGTCTGTCTGTCTGTCTGTCTCTCCCTCTCACGCACACCCACCTACACACACGCACACACGCATACAAACAAACACTCCGGCATACACAGAACGATCCAACCAGACGGCCATGTGCATCAGATGACTAACGGGCAACGGGTCATCGTACACTCTCCGATCGAATTGTCCAACAGCAGAACGGTCTCTGATAGAATCGACCAACACTCGACAGCAGAACAGCAGCGACAGAAGGAGGAAGAGGAAGAGGAGGAGGAAGAGGAGGAGGAGGAGGAGGAGAAAGAGGAAGAGGAAGAGGAGGAGGAGGAGGACGACAACGATTCTCCATCAGTTGCTGAGGCTGCTGCTGAGAACGGACAGAAGGAGGAAGAGGAGGATGTTCCTGAGGATGCTGAGCACGGGGAAGATGAGGAGGATGTTCCTGAGGATAGAGAGGGGAAAGAGGAGAATGTTCCCTGAGGATGAAG
>JACEVL010000302.1:102500-170000 GCA_020284085.1 Aporrectodea caliginosa
AAACACAGAGAAACAGAGAGAGACAGACAGAGAAAGACAGACAGAGACACGGACAGAGTGAGAGCGAGAGAGAGACAGACAGACAGAGAGAGAAAGAGAGAGAGCACGAGTACACGAAGCAGAGATTTAGTCTGCCTTATTCACCTTTGCTTTTAATGTCTATTCGAACTGTTTCATCTAGACATTGGGGCCACTTAAAGAAAACTACGGGTCAAAATGGAATTGATCCTGCATGACGATCTCGCTTTGACTTTCATACAAAAATATACTTCTTACAATGCTAATTCCTACAATAAAATGCGATACATTCGGCCCATCACATTGTTCGCAATGAATGTTCCTTTTCAAATGTACTTTTTCAATGCTAAGGCCCTAGTACCCACAAAATGCATAACATTCCTCGCAATGAATGGACTCGATAAGCACCTTGTGCTACTTCTCCTCATTAGTTGTTACTTTAAGCTTATGAACCAATGTATCTTAAAATTGCACTGTTTTTACAATACACATTAACTTGTCTAATTATAGATTACTCAAATGTTTTATTGTATGTTATGTTTCTTTTTTGAGTTCTTGCAATGTAATCTGATTACCAAATGTAACTCCTTGCAATGCTAAATCTCTAAATAAATAAATAAATAATGAAAAGAAATACCTTAAATGTATAATGTCATAATCTAATGCATTAGGCCCTATGAGGCCAAATTCATCAACTTACGATTCTAGCAAAGAATGAACTACCCAAATGCACTTCTTGCATCGAACATAAATCTGCCATTGGACTACGCAATGAATGAACTACAAAAATGCACTTCTTGCAATGCTAAATCTTCTCGCAATGAAATGTGATGGCTACCTAAATGCACTTCTCGCCCAGCACTTATTTCTCGCAATGAATGGACTACCCAAATGCACTTCTTGCAATGCTAAGGCCAAAGTCCTATCATGCACTTGGTCTGAATGAATGGACTACCCAAATGTACTTCTCGCAATGCTAAGGAGAACTTCATCGCAATGAATGGACTACCCAAATGTACTTCTTCGCAATGCTAAGGCCTATCACATTTCTCGCAATGAATGGACAACCCAAATGCACTTCTTGCAATGCTAAGCTATTTCTCGCTATGAATGAACTACCCAAATGTACTTCTTCCAATGCTAAGGCTCTATTTCTCGCAATGAATGAACTACCCAAATGTACTTCTTGCAATGCTAAGGCTCTATTTCTCGCAATGAATGAACTACCCAAATGTACTTCTTGCAATGCTAAGGCCTCAAATATTTCTCGCAATGAATGAACTACCCAAATGCACTTCTTGCAATGCTAAGGCTCTATTTCTCGCAATGAATGAACTACCCAAATGTACATCTTGCAATGCTAAGGCTCTATTTCTCGCAATGAATGAACTACCCAAATGTACTTCTTCCAATGCTAAGGCTCTATTTCTCGCAATGAATGAACTACCCAAATGTACTTCTTGCAATGCTAAGGCTCTATTTCTCGCAATGAATGAACTACCCAAATGTACTTCTTCCAATGCTAAGGCTCTATTTCTCGCAATGAATGAACTACCCAAATGTACTTCTTCCAATGCTAAGGCTCTATTTCTCGCAATGAATGAACTACCCAAATGTACTTCTGCAATGCTAAGTCTCTATTTCTCGCAATGAATGAACTACCCAAATGTACTTCTTCCAATGCTAAGGCTCTATTTCTCGCAATGAATGAACTACCCAAATGTACTTCTTGCAATGCTAAGGCTCTATTTCTCGCAATGAATGAACTACCCAAATGTACTTCTTGCAATGCTAAGGCTCTATTTCTCGCAATGAATGAACTACCCAAATGTACTTCTTCCAATGCTAAGCTAAGGCCCAATATTTCTCGCAATGAATGAACTACCCAAATGTACTTCTTCCAATGCAAAATTTCTCGCAATGAATGAACTACCCAAATGTACTTCTTGCAATGCTAAGGCTCTATTTCTCACAATGATTTCTCGCAATGAATGAACTACCCAAATGTACTTCTTCCAATGCTAAGGCTCTATTTCTCGCAATGAATGAACTACCCAAATGTACTTCTTGCAATGCTAAGGCTCTATTTCTCGCAATGAATGAACTACCCAAATGTACTTCTTGCAATGCTAAGGCTCTATTTCTCGCAATGAATGAACTACCCAAATGTACTTCTTCCAATGCTAAGGCTCTATTTCTCGCAATGAATGAACTACCCAAATGTACTTCTTCCAATGCTAAGGCCCTATTTCTCGCAATGAATGAACTACCCAAATGTACTTCTTGCAATGCTAAGGCTCTATTTCTCGCAATGAATGAACTACCCAAATGTACTTCTTCCAATGCTAAGGCTCTATTTCTCGCAATGAATGAACTACCCAAATGTACTTCTTCCAATGCTAAGGCTCTATTTCTCGCAATGAATGAACTACCCAAATGTACTTCTTCCAATGCTAAGGCTCTATTTCTCGCAATGAATGAACTACCCAAATGTACTTCTTCCAATGCTAAGGCTCTATTTCTCGCAATGAATGAACTACCCAAATGTACTTCCAATGCTAAGGCTCTCGCAATGAATGGCCCTATTTCTCGCAATGAACTACCCAAATGTACTTCTTCCAATGCTAAGGCTCTATTTCGCAATGAATGAACTACCCAAATGTACTTCTTCCAATGCTAAGGCTCTATTTCTCGCAATGAATGAACTACCCAAATGTACTTCTTCCAATGCTAAGGCTCTATTTCTCGCAATGAATGAACTACCCAAATGTACTTCTTCCAATGCTAAGGCTCTATTTCTCGCAATGAATGAACTACCCAAATGTACTTCTTCAATGCAATGCTAAGGCTCTATTTCTCGCAATGAATGAACTACCCAAATGTACTTCTTCGCAATGCTAAGGCTCTATTTCTCGCAATGAATGAACTACCCAAATGTACTTCTTGCAATGCTAAGGCTCTATTTCTCGCAATGAATGAACTACCCAAATGTACTTCCAATGCTAAGGCAATGCAATAAGAACTACCCAAATGTACTTCTCCAATGCAATTACCCGCAATGAATGAACTACCTTCTTGCAATGCTAAGGCTCTATTTCTCGCAATGAATGAACTACCCAAATGTACTTCTTGCAATGCTAAGGCTCTATTTCTCGCAATGAATGAACTACCCAAATGTACTTCTTCCAATGCTAAGGCCCTATTTCTCGCAATGAATGAACTACCCAAATGTACTTCTTGCAATGCTAAGGCTCTATTTCTCGCAATGAATGAACTACCCAAATGTACTTCTTCGCAATGCTAAGGCCCTATTTCTCGCAATGAATGAACTACCCAAATGTACTTCTTGCAATGCTAAGGCTCTATTTCTCGCAATGAATGAACTACCCAAATGTACTTCTTGCAATGCTAAGGCCCTATTTCTCGCAATGAATGGACTACCCAAATGTACTTCTTCGCAATGCTAAGGCCCTATTTCTCGCAATGAATGAACTACCCAAATGTACTTCTTCAATGCAAGGCTAAGGCCCAAATATTTCTCGCAATGAATGAACTACCCAAATGTACTTCTTGCAATGCTAAGGCTCTATTTCTCGCAATGAATGAACTACCCAAATGTACTTCTTGCAATGCTAAGGCCCTATTTCTCGCAATGAATGAACTACCCAAATGTACTTCTTGCAATGCTAAGGCCCTATTTCTCGCAATGAATGAACTACCCAAATGCACTTCTCGCAATGCTAAGGCTCTATTTCTCACAATGAATGAACTACCCACAATGCACTTCTCGCAATGCTAAGGCTCTATTTCTCGCAATGAATGAACTACCCAAATGTACTTCTCGCAATGCTAAGGCCCTATTTCTCGCAATGAATGAACTACCCAAATGTACTTCTCGCAATGCTAAGGCCCTATTTCTCGCAATGAATGAACTACCCAAATGTACTTCTCGCAATGCTAAGGCCCTATTTCTCGCAATGAATGAACTACCCAAATGTACTTCTCGCAATGCTAAGGCTCTATTTCTCGCAATGAATGAACTACCCAAATGTACTTCTCGCAATGCTAAGGCTCTATTTCTCGCAATGAATGAACTACCCAAATGTACTTCTTCCAATGCTAAGGCTCTATTTCTCACAATGAATGAACTACCCAAATGTACTTCTTCGCAATGCTAAGGCCCTATTTCTCGCAATGAATGAACTACCCAAATGTACTTCTCTCGCAATGCTAATGGCCCTATTTCTCGCAATGAATGAACTACCCAAATGTACTTCACGCAATGCTAAGGCTCGCAATATTGTACTCCCAATGAATGCCCTATTTCCGAAATGAACTACAAATGTACTTCGCCAATGCTAAGGCCCTATTTCTCGCAATGAATGAACTACCCAAATGTACTTCTCGCAATGCTAAGGCTCTATTTATCGCAATGAATCGCAATGAAAACTACCCAAATGTACTTCTCGCAATGCTAAAGCCTTATTTCTCGCAATGAATGAACTACCCAAATGTACTTCTCGCAATGCTAAGGCCCTATTTCTCGCAATGAATGGACTACCCAAATGCACTTCTCGCAATGCTAAAGTCTTATTTCTCGCAATGAATGAACTACCCAAATGCACTTATCGCAATGCTAAGGCCCTATTTCTCGCAATGAATGAACTACCCAAATGTACGGAAGCATGCACTTATCGCAATGCCAAAAGTACTTATTTCTCGCAATGAATGAACTACCCAAATGCACTTATCGCAATACTAAAGTCTTATTTCTCGCAATGAATGGACTACCCAAATGCACTTATCGCAATACTAAAGTCTTATTTCTCGCAATGAATGAACTACCCAAATGGGCTTCTCGCAATGCTTTCAACTTCTTGTGGTATCTCTCCGTTCAACTTGAGGCCACCTTTTCCAATACTTCGACTCCTCAGGGTCTCTCTCCTTTCAACTAAGGCCATCCGTTCCCATACTTCAAATCCTTTGGGTATCTCCCCGTCCAACACTCTTTCCTCTCTTTCCACTCCTTCCAGTTCCACTTCGCCACGGATATCTTCCTTTTTCTTCTACGGAATCCCTCATCAACTGTGATGACCCCGAGCTATATTCCTCTATTCTCCACGGTCTCTTCATTAAAACTACTATTACGCATTCTGTTTGTCCACCAGTTAGCAGTTTTTCTCACGAGCGACTACCGATTAATGTTCTTTTCATGGTGATTACAGCGCAATAGAAGTCTCCGAATTAGGGCACTGATATACTTCAAGCCCACCTCGTCTTATTCGTAAGTACTTCCATATCCATTTCGGCCTCTCCCTTCAACATTTCACCATTTGTATTTGTCTAGGAAATGAAGTGTGGAGCGTACGGTTAAAGAGAGAAGATACTGTCCAATCTTCAATCCACCTCACCCTCTTCTTCTACATCCCATGAACACTGTTTAGATATTCCTACGCTTTGTTATAATAACGTACGTGTACAGCTGTCACCATGCAGGCGTCCCCCGTCGTTCCAGCCTTTTGGTGTTGATTCTCTTAAAGGGTCTTTGGCTCTTTGCTCCTCCTGACGGCGATAGTAACAACTGTCACGACATTCCACCGACAATGCAAAAGCAACAGAGACGTTAGCACGGCTGTGGTACAATGGAAGTCACCAACAGAAGCCCACCTCTGCTGTTTCTCTTCGTCCTCTCCGTTCTCCAAGACCGGTTTGATCTCACGCACCGTACGTCGTTTTCCCTCGGACAAGGACTGTTATGGACCAACATCGCATCTTTGCTTTTGTGGGTCCTTCCTCTTGGAATGACCTTCCCCTCTCTTTACGCTCTAAGATTTCGTTGAGGTCTCTCCCTCATCTGCCCGCTGCTTGAAGACATGCTTATTCCCTCGGGCTGTTACGCTGAGAGTAGGCCTACCTCTGAATAACCTACACTGTAGGAGGCGCTTTTCAAATTTTCAAATACAATACAGTACAATACAAAGTCTAATTAGACTGTGAAGTATTTAATTCTAGTCAATTGATTATTAAGCGAACACCGTCAGTTCACTGTCTAGACTCTAGAAAGTCGTTCCGTCCATTTCGATATAATTATCCAGATATTCTTAGTTCTTACGCTTGTGTTTGAGTTACGCAGATGACCAAGTCTAATTATATTGGGAGCAGTGGTGTAGTCCTAAAAAATGAAGTGGGGGAACGCCTGGAAATTGAAGTAGCAACTGTAGCAAAAGTGCAATCTTGCAAGAATTTTGCATAGTGTGAGCGCTGCTATTTTTGAAACTTACGTGTTGAATGTAAAAAAATAACAAAAAAATTAATAAATGTAATTATGTGTTTTATACATAAAGAATTTGTTATTTGTAACATATTGTATTCAAGTATTCAAACAGTTTCCATGCCTGTACAGAAATGCTGCAAAATAGTGAGGGATCGCGTTCCCTCCCTGGAAAAAAGTGCGGGAACGGCGTTCCCCCGCGTTCCCGCCCCCACTACACCACTGATTGGGAGCCAATGGCAGATGCACAAACGTTGACAGTTGTTGTCCCAGCCGCGAAAACTGCCGTCTGCCGACTGAAGTCGATTCTCTTGACGGACAAAACCCGTCAGACAAGTTTAGCATAGCCATGCACGGTATCACGATAGAAGTCACCAAGTCTAATTATATTGGGAGCCAATGGGAGGCATTTAATTAGTGTTACTATTGGGCTAACATTCTCAGTTCACTCAGAGAAGTGTTTCGGCGATCGCTTCACCAACAGGCAACAACGGAATGCAGCAGATAGGTTAACACGGCTGTGGTTGCTACTGTACAGTTGTACAACAGTAGCCACCACAGCTAATTAGACCGTAAGACATTTAATTCGTGTCTATTAATTAATTGGCGAAAGACATCGGTCCATCTACACTGTGTCCACGATAAAGTAGATCACTAGACTTTGTAAAATATCTTGGTCAATTGTAGTATTTATAGGTACTAAATTAAGTGGTGCACATGAACTTCAGTCTATTCTATCTAAACACTGCAAATTTTATTACAATTGATGCAACGGTTACGAGGATATACCCTTATGAAATTGGGTGGTTCAGGAACCAAGTTCCTGAACCACCACACGTAAAACGCATCGACATACTGCAGATGCGTGCGCGGCTGATCATCCTGCTCAGTTCTTTTTTTCTCGCAATGAATGACTCAGCACCAGTTCTCCGACAGCATTGATATTTGTTTGCGTCCGTGGTTTTGTTTGCGTCTCGTGGTTTCCTTGCAACTGATCCGGTTGTGGCAATCTTTTTTAACAGCTTAGCTGACACCAGCTAGGGACCAATTTTTCATTGGAAATTCTGTAATGAGTCTCCTACGCCATACCCCTTCGTCTCTATCAACTCCTTGATTAACAATCTTGTCCTCTGCACTGAAAACCATTTCTTTACAACCAACTACTGTTACGTAAAACGGGTCTCGTAGTGTAATTGTTTCCGAAAATGACGCTTATAAACAACAGCCTATCTCTGCGGTAGCCAGAAAAATGACGTAATTCGAATGCGTTTTACGTGTTGGTAACTTGGTTCTTGAACCACCCAATTTCATAAGGGTATATCCTGCTAACGGTTGCATCAATTGTAATAAAATTTGCAGGGTAATAGAATAGACTGAAGTTCAGCACCAAATTTAATACCTACAATAGAGCGTCAATTGACGCTGTATCGAACAAGCGCCTCTGAGTAGAAATCTTGAAGTGGGCGCTATATAAATATCTGAAATGAAAAATGAAATGAAAATTGTCAAGATTATGCTTACGCTTGTGTTTCAATTACTAAGATTGTCGACAGGTGTCGTCGTTACAGCCACAAGAATCGCCATGATGTCGATTTTCTCAAAAGATCTTTCCGACTCGCGATGCTGTCAACGAACCGCCGTCCTCTGTTCAATGAAACTGAACACGTGTCTTCCTGTACAGATAACAGAAATTTATAACACAAGGATAAATTTTTGTCAAAATCAATGTCGTGAGAACTAACTAGTTACTAGTCAATGAAAAAACTCAAGCCGTGAGTATCGGCTGATCATTAAAGAAACAAGTCTACAGAATGATCTTTGGCCAAAGCGATTCAGGTAATACAGAGATAAATCACTACACTGGAAACCAATATGGGCCTATAACTCTGCCTTTGGAACCCATGCTGAGAACCGCCTTAATTAACGAGGTCCTTAATTAAATTGTTTGGACGCTGTAGAAATATAGAGATTACAATAACGATAGGTAAACTGATTTTGGGTTCATGTTGCCAACACGCTGGCACGAAGATCAGAAGGACGCGGGTTCGATGTCGGATAGCCCCGTAAGTTTGACCGTTGACTCAGTCTTCAACTCTCTAGGCGGCGACTGTAGAATGTAGACTGTAGGACAGATGAGCGCCTTGCAGGCTGCCATACAGTCAAATTCGACTCCTGCTAAACTTTTTATCACTTATACAACTACTGTATGTCATGTAGGACCTAATCTTACTGCGTATTTGTCAGTTTGAATTAATGAACGAATATTATTATCATCATCATCATAATCGCATCATCATCATCATCATCAGCAGCAGCAGCAGCAGCATCATCATCGTCTCGAGTGAAGCAGCTTCAAATGATGTTGTTGCGCTATATAAGTTATTGATTCTAAGTGGACTGCGATCTATTTCAGCTTCAAATGACTCGCCATATAGCCTATGTATACATTAGACTAATTAAGTGAATATCATCAGGTGACATCTGAAACATTAGAATAATTTAATATTCAGTTTTATTCATCTCCTGCTGACGAGGTCTTCCAGCTCTGCCGGCCTCGAGTCGAAGGAAGACAATTTTCTTTCCAAGGAAGCGACACATAGGCCTTCCGTCATTCTGTATAAAAAAATAAAATGCTTTAATTTAGACAAAAATAAATGTTGGGGCGCTATAGAAGTCGCCGAGTCTCAAATAACTTACTCAAATAAGTTTAAGAATATTTTTTAAATTTTAAGACATTAAACAAAGTTTAAAAAATTACATAATTTGAGGGGCTGGGTTTTACTAATTTATTCGAATAAATTAACAAATTAAATTAAATGCAAATATCAAAAATTAAACATTGAAAACTTATATTTAAAAAACGTAAACTGTATTACGGCGCCACCGAGTCTCACTAGCTCACTGAAATAAGATTTAAATATACATTTGTTAATTTAAAAGAAACTTAAAATTTAGAAAACACAAACAAATAATAAATTTATTGTGGCGCTACGGAAGTTATTGAGTCTCATCGAAAAGGGCAAATTACTTCTAGATCTGTAGCTTAGATCGCTACAGATCGCTAACCCGATCTTTAACTTTCAAATTTCGTTAAAAAATCGTTGTTTCGTTATTATTTGAGTTTACCTGATAGTCTTTGACGAAACTTCGATCGAAACAGAAGTTGGCGCAGCAGAATTTGGAAGAAATTCGATAATTAGCAGCAGATTTATGAAAATTTCGGAAGAATGGTGGAACGCGGCTGCCTTGTTCGAAACCTGAGCCGCGTCTAACAGATCTAACTTATCTGGACAATAGATGACGTATAATTACGTCATCTTACACAGTTACACTGCAGCATAAATTAAATCTAATTATAAAGACAGTACGATGACGTAATCATTACGTCATCTTACACTGCAGCATTACTTGTCTATCTGTATGTATGTAATAATTTTAATGTAATTGAACATTTATATATATAATGTAATGTATATATATATAATGTAATTGAACATTTATCTATATATCTATATTTATATAATTTATTATTTAATGTTATCTTCTTATATTTGCGCCATAACTAAATGACTGATTGAAATGACTGATTGATTAAATTAGATGATTTTTGTCTATAATGCTATTTTAGCTAAGATTGTGGTAAATTAGATGATTTTGTCTGTAATGCTATTTTAGTTAAGATTTTATATTCTTTTGTTAATGTGATTTTTGATGGATCCGTCTTATTTTATTTGGTTTTATTTGCTGTCTGTGTTTGGAGCACAAGGCGTACTCCATTCTAAGTATCATTGACTGTCTTTCTTTCCCTATCTGTATTTTTTTACGTGTTTAGGTGTCCCTATTTAGCGGGATCCATGATCCCTTCTGGGCCTCCTTGTAGCCAGTACATTTCAAACCGTTGCCTTACTGTTTCATTGTTCATTTTACTCTTCTGATGGTTACAGAAATAAATGATTGATTGATTGATTGATCAGAGGCGCTCTCTGCGCTAGCCTATAGTTATAACTATGTTAAATGCATAGGCCTACATATCTGATCCATCCTACGCACTCACCAAAACCTCACTTCTTGCTTCCACGGGTCTTCCACTCAAAACTGAAAACATTGCTTTTTCACAAATCGTATCCCGATTGCTCCTCTCCCCCCTCATCTCCCTCGCTGGAACTACCCTCTGCCCCCTAGCTACGCCTCTGGCTGGAAGTTTACTTGCCAGTTCAAGAACAGTTTGAAGAAGATCGTGCCGTTGACATTTCTGGTTAGACCTGCAGGTATAGGCCTGAACGTACACCGGATCCAGAGTATATAGCGGCCATATAGCGGTTATAACCAGCGCTCATTGTTCATTATCTAATTCAATAAGTTAATTAACATTGTTGTAGCATGGGTCCCTCCCTGCCCTTGTTCGCATTTGGCATTACCCTTCCCATCCCATTTGTGGACGTCTACACTCAAATGGAGTACATGTAGGCCTACAAGGTGAATAAGGTCTAGACCAGGGATGGCCAACCCGCGGCCCGCGGGCCACATGTGGCCCGCGAGATGTTGATTGGCGGCCCGCACGACCCCTATGTAAATAAATTTTTTGATCTTATTTTATGCCTACCTAGCCCTACACTGGGCCTTCTACTACATCATTGCATAATAATGATGTCTAAAACACCAAAAATTTAGTGGTGTAGTTCTAATGACATAGAGTAGTCGTAGGCCACCTGTTTTTGAACATTTTTTTATGTGCTGGTCCTCGTTTAAAGTCTACGAATAACCAAAGCCGAGAAATTAGGGCTTCAAAATACTAACCAAATATACCTACAGTCCTACAATTGCAGCTGTCAAAATTTACCAAGTGCACAATTTCAAAACAGACATTTGTATTTCGTTCGAGCCTGTGAGGACAAACACGTGCGGCCCGCCGCATGCTTAACAACAACTATAGTGGCCCGTAGGCCAAAAAAGGTTGGCCACCCCTGGTCTAGACTCTAGACTACGCTACCCAGTTTATCTTTCCGGGCTCACTTTGCCTTGGGGTGGGGTACATTGATGCGGTCGCTTCCAGCCAAGGGAACTCTAGGCCTACTTAGACCAAACGCAGGGCGTCCTCTGTGCTGTCTGATTGAAGTTCGTGTTTAATGGCAGGCTGTACTGAAATAACTATGTACGAAATTAAGACTTGGACTTCTGCATTGGGCATGACCTCTTTAGCTTAGCATTGTACTATTAGGGTGACCGCTTCCAACCCGCTTTGAGAACGTCCTTAAGAAGTATAGGCTAGTAGTCTCAGCGGAGGACAAGAGGAGGACAAGAGGAATGACAAGAGGAAGGACTAGAGGAAGACCGAGACAAATTATGCTGGATTGGATGATGACAGACGGTTACAGAAAGCTGAAAGAAGAGGCCCAACAACGACAGGAGTGGCGACGTCGGAAATTTGAACCTGCCTAAGAGGCAGGGAACCAGAAAAAGTCTCAGTGCAACGACACTGTGTGATAACAAAGATCATTAGCGTCGCCCTCCTCCTACATCCAGCCTTGGGACTGGCACTGCCAGAGTACATGCAGTGGCGGAGTTTCGTCCTCAATGGAAGTCCATAGGGTGGAGTGAAAAAAACGAAAATTATAAATTCGAAAAGTTGCCTAATGGCATGGGGTCAAAAACAAGAAAAAGTTTTAACAAATATTAATGTCTTCCGCCCCGACAAAGGGCCAAAGTTGCGAAAAATAGCGTTTTTCGAGAAAATTGCAGGTTTTCTTGTAAAATATTCTAATTGAAAACTAATTAACTGCCATTCAATATAGGCCTACCGGAAAGAGCGATTAAAACTGAATAAAATAACATATTAATTTTCAGAATATGCCCACATGCCAGCCAGTAAGTCAATCAATCAGTAAGCTAGTCAGTCTGTAAGACAGTTAGGCCTACACAGTTTGCCAGTGGATTGGTCGTTTCTCGACCCACTCGATCAGCCAGCTAGCCGATAATTAGATAAGGAAATCCGTTGTCCACACTCCACAGTCTGCATTCAAAGACATTTTGTAAAGACGTGACAGAACACGGTTGACTAATACGACAGATTTTCCCTTAGACTCGTCTCCTTAATTGCGTTTGTCATGCCGATGCAATGATAGTAAACGAATTATACAGTAATCACTTTATTCATCGTGCTTCCTTTCAGAGACATCGTAGAGACGTAGACTCTTAGGGGCCGTCCATAAAGTATGTCACGCTATTTTTGACCATTTTACCCCCCTCCCCTGTCACAAACTGTCACAAAACTCGGCCCCCCCTAAAGTACGTCACACTTTCGAACAGTGAAATAATAATACTTCCGAAAGCAAGGCTAATACATAAACAAGGCTTTGCAACAGCATTATTACTAGCGCTCCTAGCGAGAGGAATCGTGAAAAACACATTCAGGAGATATGCATTTCATGCTATTTTGACATAAAACTAATTAAAATGTTTCAGAAAATTTTTGAAAATTATTTTTGAAGCTATGAAATTCTACTAAAAAAAATAAAAATAAATTATAAATAAAAAAATAAATAAAATAAATGTGTGACGTCACACATGGCCTGACCCCCTCCCCTGTCACAAACTGTCACACTTTCTTAACCCCCGGAGCGTGACATACTTTATGGACGGCCCCCTACAAAGTTTACTACGATTGCGCAATCTCTATGTTGTCAACATGCTTTATCGAGCAGCCAATAGCAGTTGCCGTTACAAAAGCCGCTTATCTTATCTTATCTGCTTAGCGATTGGTTAGTTATTTAGGGCAGCTTATTTAGGTCAAGATGGCGGCTGTGGTAACCACAGTTTAATTTAATATCTGCGACGGTAACAACGGAATGAAAGGTATAATATAACGGTAAAAAGTTTGGTCTTAACGTTACGGCTTATCTTAACTTAGAAAGCACGAATTTTAAAAGTATTAACGCGAAATCAAGATTTATTATGTCTAGACTTTCCTGTTACGCGCTTTCGTGCAAGATTCTTTTGTTTAGGCGCGCTGTAAATGACAGTTTAATAATAATAATAATAATAATTAATATTAATAATATTAAAAAAATCAGTGCAATGACTAAGTTGCATGTTATGCTGTTACTTGTTAATCTGTGAGTCGCCGGTGTAATTGAATTGTGCTGCGTCATGCTGATGATGCTGTGTCATGCTTGCTATAAAAGCAATTGCAGTTGGTGTAATTTGGTGTAGACTTCATTCGAGTACTAGAGCTTATCTATAGTATATTAATGTACAGACAGACATATTGGTAAAACCGTATTTTACGTTGCTAAATTATTCTAATGTCTTCAATGCCGTACTTGACGTTGGTAAGTAAGCTGTCTACCTATGTGCATGATAACTATCATCAATCCAGCTTCCATTTCATCAAGAAATTTTTCATCAATCCAACTTCCATTTAATTTGCAAAAATTACTTTTATCAATCCAACTTCTATTTAACGAAAGAAATATTTTTCAACAATGGAACTTTTATTTAAGGAAAGAAATATTCTCATGGATCCCACTTCAAATTTAATACAGAAACAATTATTTTCATCAATCCAGCTTCTATTGAATCGAAAACTTAGTTTCATCCATCCAGCTTCTATTTACGGAAAATATTTTTAAATCAGTCCAGCTTCTATTTAAACACAGGAATGTTTCAATCAATCCCACTTCCATTTAAGGGGGGGGGAATTCATCAATCCAGCTTCCATTTAAAGTGACAATAATCAAGTAATTTAGCAACGTAAAATACGGTTTAACCGACATATTATGGAATCTTGTGAAGTATTTGAAATGTTTTGCTTCAAAAGACGCTATATAAATGTTCAGATTCTGATGCAGAGATAGCTAGATATAAAAATCATCATATTCCTATCATCTTGATTAGATGTCAGAAAATCATCTTGCATTCATCATTTTTTTATAAAAGGGTTAGGCTCCTTTATAATAGTCACTTTGTGACTATTATTGCTTAGAAAATCAATAAACTCTGAAGAGTCATAATCTGTGGTCCGGTGTTTAGTGATTTTCAGTAAATTTAATATAATGCTGCTATAATAATACCCGGTCGGGTCGGTTTATCAGAGATTAATTTCTCGGATCTTTACTGCGGGTGGCTCGGTCGCATTATAAACGTGGAGTACAATACAACACACAACACAACACAATATACTGGGGCGTGGTGGTATAGGGGTATGTTCGGTGCCTTGCAGCTGGAGGGTTGCGGGTTCGAATCCACCTCAAAACCGCCGCGTAGGGACCCTGGGCAAGTCTTTAACTCGCAATTGCTCATGCGCTTCGGCGTGAAACTCCGACTACAGCAGTAGTCGGGAGCGCCTCTGAATGGGAAATCTGGTAGGGGCGCTATAACAAGTGTTCAAATACAATACAATACAATACAATACAATACAAAAAGCTTTTGAATGCCTGAAGGCAGTTCAGCATGTGATAATATGGTTGTAAGTGTACTTGTTCTGTGTGTGCCATTTCACCATTTGTGTAAATTGGGGTCCTAAGTTTTAGACTCGTTTATACCTGTGGCAGCTAATAGAGGTCGACATTTAATTGGAACTGGCTCTTAAAATAACTTTCGTAGTAATGGACTGAAAAGGCCAGTAGTTTATGAGCGCTTGATAGTGTAGTGGTTAGCACGCTGGACTGTTCACTGAGAGGTCGGAGTTCAAATCCCTGTAAGCGCAGAAATTTTGTTCAAGATTTCTGCTCCACCTGCGTCCCATAGCCAACTAAGCTATTATGAGTACACTGACTGTACGCTGTCAGTGGGAAGATGAGACAGTGAGGTAGAGAACTGACCACCCGCCCTCCTTGGCAAGGCCAAGAAAATGAAGTCGCTAACACTTCTTGCCCATGACTGCCTCTGTGCTAGCTTATTAAGGGACTTCTCTTCTCTTTTTATGCCTTATATTGGTATGTGAAATTGTTTATAGGTCCAGGCAACAGCAAACAATGCCTCGATGTCCACTACGAATCTTATTTATCTGAGCTCCACTGAAGGCCAGACTCTGCTGGAGAATGTGAGAAAGGCAAAGGGCGGGCTTTACCAGCCGATTCTGCACGTCATCTTCACGAAACAGATGACGCCGGCTGGGTGTGGAAAGTGCTGTGCCCTTCTCCTTTCCGCCAACAGTCTTGGCCAGCACTATGCTGCAAAGTCATTTCTATCGGTCAAATCTTCTTCTTTCGACAAACAGATGATCCCATTCACCGAGCTCGCCATGTACGACTTGCCGCAGACTCTCGCCGTCGTCGACCGTTCTACGGTGGCCCATTATGGTCTGACGTTGTCCCAAGTTGCGCAGATCATGAAGAACCACGGTTGTTCGGTGAAAGAAGTTCACGCCTCACATTCCTCACCATCGCAGTTTCGAGCGGACATCACGGAAGCGCTGGCAAGCTTCGACTCTCGCGCCGGCGTTATCGTTAACTTTTCGCGGAGGAAGCTGGGACTGACGTCAAGAGCTGCCCACCACAGTCCTCTGGCTGCGTACCATTCAGATTCAGATTGCGTCCTTATACTAGACACCGGCGTTGACAAACCAGACTTCTGGGTTCCCGTGAATGATCTCTTTATTGCAATGAACACGGAAGATCACGTATCTAGGCAGAGCCGAGGATACTGCATCGCATTTAAGTAGCTATGTTACTAAAGTATTATTACTTATTTAATTAAATAATGTGACTAGAGTAATTAAGTATGGCTGTCTCATTGCATAAGAGTTCTGTTAAAAGGTTTCCAATTCTGTTCTAAATACTTGATGTAAGAATAACTTTAATGAAGGAAAGAACTTGTGAATAATTTAAGAAAAATCTAATAAAAATAGATTAATTGAGATAGATTTGCTGCCATGGCCACGCTGGGCATCTGTAAGTTGATATCATGAGGAAATGTGATGTATACGACGATACATGATTTTAAATTACGTTTCTTTACATTACAACATTACCCAGTGTACTCCTCATTATACTATTTAAATTACATTGTGTACTTGCATTGCAGTTTCATGTCCTTATTTGTTTTGTGGTCTTTTACTGTCATTGATTGGTTTTGACTTTTACAAACTATTTTTTCTTGCCTTCAAAGCAGTTTGTGTGATGTGTGAAGGCTATCTTTAGATCCGAAATATGTAAGAACTTTATTAACACTTTAATGACAAGCTGCATTGGTTTCCCAGTCACTGTTAATACACTCTCATCGTTAAAGTGTTAATGCAATATCATCAGCTGATTTCTTTTGGTGTCCTTAACATATTGTTAGTGTGTTCAACAGATTGTGTACTGCTTGGCTAAAGAATTATTTCTGGATTATTGGACTTTAGTCAAGTAATATATGGGAAATTTTCCTTGGCATGGTTTTTGTATTTGCTTTGTTTTGTTCTGAGAACATAGTGCTATATAATTTTGTGCCATACTTGAGACTTAGCTATGTCATGTCAAAGTTTATTGTTTATTAGGTATTTGCTTTGAATGAAAAATGTAATGACTGCATTTACAAACTTTTGTACACTGTCTCGTATTCTAAAGTAGACTGCTTGTTTGACTCAGACTTAAGTCAAAAGTGTGTTAGTAAACGCGTGTAGATTTTGGAGATGATTTGTACTGACAACAAGGCTTGTGTGAGAATTGCCCTTTGCTGTAATGGAAGTTCTTGTAAAGGAAGTTCTTTTTTCACCTGTTGGGAAAACACTGAAAAACAAAATGTAAAAACCGAATATTCCATTTTAACTTGTGTATGTACAATGTTGAGTTTAGTATGCATTAGATAGAGTGTAGATTTTTGAGATGACTACTGACAAGAAGGATCGAATGAGAATTGCCTTTTGCTGTAATGGAAGTTCTTTTCTAACCTGTTTTGAATGTTCACTGAAAAACAAAACGTAAAAACAGAATATTTCATTTTAACTTGTGTAGTTACAATTGTTGAGTTTAGTGTGCATTAAATAGAGTGTAGATTTTGGAGATGACTTTTACTGACAACAAGGATTGAGCAAGAATTGCCCTTTGCTGTAATGGAAGTTCTTTTCTCACCTGTTTGGAAACACCGAAAAATAAAACTTAAAAACCGAATAACCAAATGTATTGGTGCATTGGAGTCGGGAGCGCCTCTGAGTAGTTTCCTTGAAGGGCGCTATGTAAATTCCCAAATGAATGAAGTCCTTTTTAACTTGTGTAGATACAGTGTTGAGTTTTGTTCACAATGTCTTTCAGAATTTAGGTTATTTTTGGATTATATTATCAAATGTTAAAAGAACTGAAGTTTTATTTGATGTTTTGTCTCAGTAATTTTTCAATTTTTAATTACTATTTTGCATGCTTTCTTTTTATCTACCATCTCGGTGAATTTGTTGAGGTCAGTGTGTCCTTCAGTATTTTTGAAGTTGTTTTGAAAAACCGTTTATTTATCATAGCGTTTTTGTCTGCAGGTTTTATCTTGTTCTGTTGTTTTCTGCTTTCTTATGAGACTTTTAAGGCTCATTTTTCAAAACTGTCTTTCAAAACTCCTTCGTAACCATGATTTGATTGATGTACGCCTATCCATCAGGTGTGTAAAAAGAAATATAAAATAATTGTTATAATTAGAGGAGTTATAATTGATTGTGTTCTGGGCTCATCTCGAGGCCGTGTCCAACGCAAAGTTCTGTGAGTGCAGACGAGCTTCCACCATTCTTCATTCAATTCGGTTTATTCAGTTTATTGTTCCCAAATATATACATTGTGCAGATATGAACAGAGATATATTCAGGTGGTATTCATCAAGGACATCATTGTAACAATAATAATAATCTTCTTTTATTAAAATTCAAACTGACACACCGCAGTATGATTACAATTCATAGTATGAACGGATGATGACAAGTTATTACAAGAGTCAAATATTACTGTATGGGGCAGGCATGCAAGGCGCCCATCATGTTCTACTACTCATTTCACCAACCCTATCTGGCGAGTGAAAAGCTGAGTGGACCTTTGGGAGGGTAG
The DNA here is from genome assembly GCA_020284085.1 of Aporrectodea caliginosa. Classification (NCBI taxonomy): domain Eukaryota; kingdom Metazoa; phylum Annelida; class Clitellata; order Crassiclitellata; family Lumbricidae; genus Aporrectodea; species Aporrectodea caliginosa. The sequence continues at coordinate 120,792 of JACEVL010000302.1, forward strand.
CGGGAATCAATCCGCTTCCTACTGCTGTTTATGCCAGTGATGTTACCATTACTCTATGGACCCCAAAGCTCATTGGGAAGCAATAGGAACCCAAAACGGACATAGGCCTAGATTTTGGAGATGATTTGTAATGATAAGGGGCCTATTTAACAAGAATATGGTTGGGCCACATCATGAGGGGAGACTCCCTTCTAAGAACTATAATTGAGGGAAGAAAGGAGGACAAGAAAACAAGAGGAAGACCGAGAATGATGTTATTGGACTGGATGATGCAGGAGGATTACAGCAAGTTGAGAGAGCCAGACAACGAGAGAGCCAGACAACGAGAGAGCCAGACAACGTGACGAAAGGCGACATTTGGACGTATGAACCTGCGTAGGAAGGCAGAGAAACAAAAGAAGAAGAGAATAACAAAAATGACAGCTAACTAAATAACTCAAAGCATAGGGAACTTTTACATTTATCCGTGTTAATTACTAAATATTAAACAATGAATACGGATTTAAACCTAACCACGTACATGACAAAACCTTAAGTGCTTCTGCAATCAGTATTCAAAAATAAAAGAAACGGTAAGCGACATAATAATAATAATAATAATATCTTTTCTTTGATCAAGCGCCTGACAAACGCACTGCGCTGTACATTTACATGTTATGCAATTTAAATCTTAACTAGTTAACTACCAACTGAACAGACAGCCTGCAATACACGGCGCTAATAGCAGCCAACAAAGCATATCCGCCCAACGGGGGCTCGAACTCGGTACCTCTCGCTCTCTACGCCAGCTCTTATCCAACGCGCCACCGGGCCTATCAAATATTATAACAAAGGTTACATAACATGTTTAAGTCATTATAATTTAATCGCGAGAGCCTCTAACAGGGTCCTTCTAACTTGGCTGCGAGTCTTCGACAAGGCAACGCTTCAGAGAGGAGCACGCCCAGATGATGAGTTATAATTACTGTAATTAGCCATAATTGGTTGCGCTGCATACTTGACCCAGTTTCCTGGTGCAGCAGCCAAAATGCTTATCGTTCCCGATGAGTTTGTTATCAGATCTTCATTTTGTGTCAGATGACTGTTTCCTGGGCGTCAACGATATTCGGATCCTTCTCTGTAATCAGAGCCTCGTGCATTTGCCTCGGGATCTCTTGACCTTGAAACGTCCTGGAGAGGTCATTTCGAAGGACCCTCCTTCGATAGATCTGGATGGCGACCACGGTGACCAACATGAGGAGTGCCCACCACGTGAGGTAATACAGGAACCAGACTGGGCCCAACCGACGAAACAAGGGCCCAGCCACGGCAGGACCGTACACGCACCCCACCGAATGGCAGGCGATCAGAAGCGACATGAAACGCGACGATATCGGAGTGCATTGGCTCGCCAGGGTCAGGCCGTTGGTGAAGGCCGTGGCACAGCCGATGCCGAGCCCGGCCGAACAGATCCAGAGCACGGCGCGGTGGCTGGTCAGGGTCCCAGCGATGGCCAACACGGAGACACTGACGCAGATGACGGCCGTGTTGATGCCGAGGAAGGCGGACGGAGAGAGGCGACGACTGACGAGTATGACGGGGATGCGGCTGGTCATGTTTGCCACCCAGTAGACGAGCGTCACGACGTTAGCAGACGTTTTTGTCATGGCCATTCGGTGAACACAGAAGGAGAGGATGAGACCGCCGAACGTGACCTCGATGTTCGCTAGGCATAGGTAGAGGAACCCGAACAGGAGGAACAGAGACACCGTTCTCCGAAGAGAAGGAGCAGGAGGATGAGCAGGACTCCTCGGCTGCCTCGCCCGGACCGCTCGCTCCTCTGGCGTCGGTGAGAGGGGAACGAGGGGAGCGGAGACGGAATAACCGTCTCTTGTCGACATGTACAGGAGGATGAACGTTAAGGTCAGTGCCGTGATTCCTATGATCGTGAAGGGCCAGTGAAAGGCGCAGCTCACTGGGGAGCCTCGTTCCATTCGGAGAGGATGGATGGAGCTCATTTCAACACAGAACTCCAACGGAGATGGTCGATTTAGACCTGCAGCGGTCACCAGTTTCTACGCTTAGTAGCGGGGAACTCCGCCTCGAGCCGACCATCTGGCCGAGCTGGTCCCAAGCCCAGAGAAGGAGGAGGGTGACCGCTAAAGATTAACATCATACTTACCATACTTACATACTTACAGATGCAGTCTAGGAGCGGCTCTACACACCGTGGAAAGCACATTGCTGAAACGGCTGTTGATGGAAAACCGTAACTTACCTGCTGACAATGAAAACATACTGGTAACAGTGTCTAAAAAACCCTAATACTAACCCTATACATACTTACTTGGGCGACATCCAGAGACTTCGGTGGGGCCTGAGCCAGTGCTATACATTTTCATGCATAAACCTTAAGGTAACTTTTTTTATGTCCACCATCTACTGTAACAACTGAGTTTCTAACAACAAAGGTAACATTAGAGGTAACAACCCTTAAATCAGAAGTGAAACAACTTACTTATTATATTAACATCTTAAACTAAACCCTAACACTAAACCCTATACATACTTACCTATCTCGGTGGTCGTGACGTCCCAAGTCTTCGAGAGGTGCCTGAGCCAGTGCTTCTTATTTCTTTGTTTAAACCTACCCTGCCCGAGCCTCGTACCAATCGGGGAGGAGGGACTTAACGTCCACACGCCTTTGCAGCGAAGCTATCCAGCTCATTTTACAGTTGAACTTCAAGCGAGATGGTCGATTCAGACCTGCGGTCACTCAGTCAACGCTAACAAGCGGGGAACTCCGCCTCGAGCCGCCCATCTGGCCGAGCTAGTCCCAAGCCTAGAGAAGGAGGAGGGTGACCGCTAACACTCTAACTTACAACACTATACCGTACTTACCTACAGTTACCCCTAACTCGGTCTTTGTGAAAACCTCGGGCCGCATGCGATGTGGGTCGGTGGCATCCCTTAGTTTAGTGATACTATCGAGCCTGAACTTAAACAAGTCGGTCGATCTGCGGGGGTCCCTTCTGCTCACCGTGTTGGTCCCACGTGTGGAGTCGGTCGTACTTTTTTTATGTCCACCACCTACTGTAACTGATATACTACACCTAGACTTGAGTTTCAAACAACAAAGGTAACATTAGAGGTAAACAACCCTACAACAAAGGTAACATTAGAGGTTAAACAACTTACTACGAGTGAAACAACATATTATAGTGCAACATAAACCCTAATACTAAACCCTATACATACTTACAAACTTATCTCGGTGGTCGTGACGTCCCAAGTCTTCGAGAGGTGCCTGAGCCAGTGCTTCTTATTTCTTTGTTTAAACCTACCCTGCCCGAGCCTCGTACCAATCGGGGAGGAGGGACTTAACGTCCACACGCCTTTGCAGCGAAGCTATCCAGCTCATTTTACAGTTGAACTTCAAGCGAGATGGTCGATTCAGACCTGCGGTCACTCAGTCAACGCTAACAAGCGGGGAACTCCGCCTCGAGCCGCCCATCTGGCCGAGCTAGTCCCAAGCCTAGAGAAGGAGGAGGGTGACCGCTAAGATAACACTCTAACTTACAACACTATACCGTACTTACCTACAGTTACCCCTAACTCGGTCTTTGTGAAAACCTCGGGCCGCATGCGATGTGGGTCGGTGGCATCCCTTAGTTTAGTGATACTATCGAGCCTGAACTTAAACAAGTCGGTCGATCTGCGGGGGTCCCTTCTGCTCACCGTGTTGGTCCCACGTGTGGAGTCGGTCGTACTTTTTTTATGTCCACCACCTACTGTAACTGATATACTACACCTAGACTTGAGTTTCAAACAACAAAGGTAACATTAGAGGTTAAACAACCCATACAACAAAGGTAACATTAGAGGTTAAACAACCCAGTACGAGTGAAACAACATATTATAGTGCAACATAAACCCTAATACTGACCCTATACTTACTTACAAACTTATCTCGGTGGTCGTGACGTCCCAAGTCTTCGAGAGGTGCCTGAGCCAGTGCTTCTTATTTCTTTGTTTAAACCTACCCTGCCCGAGCCTCGTACCAATCGGGGAGGAGGGACGGAACGTCCACACGCCTTTGCAGCGAAGCTATCCAGCTCATTTTACAGTTGAACTTCAAGCGAGATGGTCGATTCAGACCTGCGGTCACTCAGTCAACGCTAACAAGCGGGGAACTCCGCCTCGAGCCGCCCATCTGGCCGAGCTAGTCCCAAGCCTAGAGAAGGAGGAGGGTGACCGCTAAGATAACACTCTAACTTACAACACTATACCGTACTTACCTACAGTTACCCCTAACTCGGTCTTTGTGAAAACCTCGGGCCGCATGCGATGTGGGTCGGTGGCATCCCTTAGTTTAGTGATACTATCGAGCCTGAACTTAAACAAGTCGGTCGATCTGCGGGGGTCCCTTCTGCTCACCGTGTTGGTCCCACGTGTGGAGTCGGTCGTACTTTTTTTATGTCCACCACCTACTGTAACTGATATACTACACCTAGACTTGAGTTTCAAACAACAAAGGTAACATTAGAGGTTAAACAACCCATACAACAAAGGTAACATTAGAGGTTAAACAACCCAGTACGAGTGAAACAACATATTATAGTGCAACATAAACCCTAATACTGACCCTATACTTACTTACAAACTTATCTCGGTGGTCGTGACGTCCCAAGTCTTCGAGAGGTGCCTGAGCCAGTGCTTCTTATTTCTTTGTTTAAACCTACCCTGCCCGAGCCTCGTACCAATCGGGGAGGAGGGACGGAGCGTCCACACGCCTTTGCAGCGAAGCTATCCAGCTCATTTTACAGTTGAACTTCAAGCGAGATGGTCGATTCAGACCTGCGGTCACTCAGTCAACGCTAACAAGCGGGGAACTCCGCCTCGAGCCGACCATCTGGCCGAGCTAGTCCCAAGCCTAGAGAAGGAGGAGGGTGACCGCTAAGATAACACTCTAACTTACAACACTATACCGTACTTACCTACAGTTACCCCTAACTCGGTCTTTGTGAAAACCTCGGGCCGCATGCGATGTGGGTCGGTGGCATCCCTTAGTTTAGTGATACTATCGAGCCTGAACTTAAACAAGTCGGTCGATCTGCGGGGGTCCCTTCTGCTCACCGTGTTGGTCCCACGTGTGGAGTCGGTCGTACTTTTTTTATGTCCACCACCTACTGTAACTGATATACTACACCTAGACTTGAGTTTCAAACAACAAAGGTAACATTAGAGGTTAAACAGAGGTAACAACAAAGGTAAATTAGAAGTGAAACAACTTACTTATTATATTAACATCTTAGTGCAACATAAACCCTAATACTAAACCCTATACATACTTACCTTCTCGGTGGTCGTGACGTCCCAAGTCTTCGAGAGGTGCCTGAGCCAGTGCTTCTTATTTCTTTGTTTAAACCTACCCTGCCCGAGCCTCGTACCAATCGGGGAGGAGGGACGGAGCGTCCACACGCCTTTGCAGCGAAGCTATCCAGCTCATTTTACAGTTGAACTTCAAGCGAGATGGTCGATTCAGACCTGCGGTCACTCAGTCAACGCTAACAAGCGGGGAACTCCGCCTCGAGCCGACCATCTGGCCGAGCTAGTCCCAAGCCTAGAGAAGGAGGAGGGTGACCGCTTACACTCTTACTTACAACACTTACCGTACTTACTACAGTTAGGTACGGTCTTTTGAAAACCTGGGTCAGTGGTCATGGCCTAGTTTAGTTTAGTATAATATCGAGCCTGAACTTAAACAAGTCGGTCGATTCTGCGGGGGTCCCTTCCGTGGGAGACGGTCGTACTTTTTTTATGCCTACCACCTACTACAACCTACTAAGGTAACATCAGAGGTTAACCAACCCTAATACATCAACCTACAAAGGTAACATTAGAGGTAACAACCCTTAAATAACAGAAGTGAAACAACTTACTTAGTATAACAACATCTTAGTGCTACATAAACCCTAACCCTAAACCCTATACATACTTACCTTCTCAGTGGTCGTGACGTCCCAAGTCTTCGAGAGGTGCCTGAGCCAGTGCTTCTTATTTCTTTGTTTAAACCTACCCTGCCCGAGCCTCGTACCAATCGGGGAGGAGGGACGGAGCGTCCACGCGTCTTTGCAGCGAAGCTATCCAGCTCATTCTACAGTTGTACTCCAAGCGAGTCGGTCGATTCAGACCTGCGGTCACTCAGTCAACGCTAACAAGCGGGGAACTCCGCCTCGAGCCGACCATCTGGCCGAGCTAGTCCCAAGCCTAGAGAAGGAGGAGGGTGACCGCTTACACTCTTACTTATTGCACTACAAGGTACTTTGTGGGTCAGTGGCATCCCTTAGTTTAGTTTATATAATTCGAGCCTGAACTTAAACAAGTCGGTCGATTCTGCGGGGGTCCCTTCCGTGGGAGACGGTCGTACTTTTTTTATGCCTACCACCTACTACAACCTACAAAGGTAACATCAGAGGTTAAACAACCCTAATACATCAACCTACAAAGGTAACATTAGAGGTAACAACCCTTAAATCAGAAGTGAAACAACTTACTTATTATATTAACATCTTAGTGCTACATAAACCCTAACCCTAAACCCTATACATACTTACCTTCTCAGTGGTCGTGACGTCCCAAGTCTTCGAGAGGTGCCTGAGCCAGTGCTTCTTATTTCTTTGTTTAAACCTACCCTGCCCGAGCCTCGTGCCAATCGGGGAGGAGGGACGGAGCGTCCACGCGTCTTTGCAGCGAAGCTATCCAGCTCATTCTACAGTTGTACTCCAAGCGAGTCGGTCGATTCAGACCTGCGGTCACTCAGTCAACGCTAACAAGCGGGGAACTCCGCCTCGAGCCGACCATCTGGCCGAGCTAGTCCCAAGCCTAGAGAAGGAGGAGGGTGACCGCTTACACTCTTACTTATTGCACTACAAGGTACTTTGTGGGTCAGTGGCATTCCCTAGTTTAGTTTATATAATTCGAACCTGAACTTAAACAAGTCGGTCGATTCTGCGGGGGTCCCTTCCGTGGGAGACGGTCGTACTTTTTTTATGCCTACCACCTACTACAACCTACAAAGGTAACATCAGAGGTTAAACAACCCTAATACATCAACCTACAAAGGTAACATTAGAGGTAACAACCCTTAAATCAGAAGTGAAACAACTTACTTATTATATTAACATCTTAGTGCTACATAAACCCTAACCCTAAACCCTATACATACTTACCTTCTCAGTGGTCGTGACGTCCCAAGTCTTCGAGAGGTGCCTGAGCCAGTGCTTCTTATTTCTTTGTTTAAACCTACCCTGCCCGAGCCTCGTGCCAATCGGGGAGGAGGGACGGAGCGTCCACGCGTCTTTGCAGCGAAGCTATCCAGCTCATTCTACAGTTGTACTCCAAGCGAGTCGGTCGATTCAGACCTGCGGTCACTCAGTCAACGCTAACAAGCGGGGAACTCCGCCTCGAGCCGACCATCTGGCCGAGCTAGTCCCAAGCCTAGAGAAGGAGGAGGGTGACCGCTTACACTCTTACTTATTGCACTACAAGGTACTTTGTGGGTCAGTGGCATTCCCTAGTTTAGTTTATATAATTCGAACCTGAACTTAAACAAGTCGGTCGATTCTGCGGGGGTCCCTTCCGTGGGAGACGGTCGTACTTTTTTTATGCCTACCACCTACTACAACCTACAAAGGTAACATCAGAGGTTAAACAACCCTAATACATCAACCTACAAAGGTAACATTAGAGGTAACAACCCTTAAATCAGAAGTGAAACAACTTACTTATTATATTAACATCTTAGTGCTACATAAACCCTAACCCTAAACCCTATACATACTTACCTTCTCAGTGGTCGTGACGTCCCAAGTCTTCGAGAGGTGCCTGAGCCAGTGCTTCTTATTTCTTTGTTTAAACCTACCCTGCCCGAGCCTCGTGCCAATCGGGGAGGAGGGACGGAGCGTCCACGCGTCTTTGCAGCGAAGCTATCCAGCTCATTCTACAGTTGTACTCCAAGCGAGTCGGTCGATTCAGACCTGCGGTCACTCAGTCAACGCTAACAAGCGGGGAACTCCGCCTCGAGCCGACCATCTGGCCGAGCTAGTCCCAAGCCTAGAGAAGGAGGAGGGTGACCGCTTACACTCTTACTTATTGCACTACAAGGTACTTTGTGGGTCAGTGGCATTCCCTAGTTTAGTTTATATAATTCGAACCTGAACTTAAACAAGTCGGTCGATTCTGCGGGGGTCCCTTCCGTGGGAGACGGTCGTACTTTTTTTATGCCTACCACCTACTACAACCTACAAAGGTAACATCAGAGGTTAAACAACCCTAATACATCAACCTACAAAGGTAACATTAGAGGTAACAACCCTTAAATCAGAAGTGAAACAACTTACTTATTATATTAACATCTTAGTGCTACATAAACCCTAACCCTAAACCCTATACATACTTACCTTCTCAGTGGTCGTGACGTCCCAAGTCTTCGAGAGGTGCCTGAGCCAGTGCTTCTTATTTCTTTGTTTAAACCTACCCTGCCCGAGCCTCGTGCCAATCGGGGAGGAGGGACGGAGCGTCCACGCGTCTTTGCAGCGAAGCTATCCAGCTCATTCTACAGTTGAACTCCAAGCGAGTCGGTCGATTCAGACCTGCGGTCACTCAGTCAACGCTAACAAGCGGGGAACTCCGCCTCGAGCCGACCATCTGGCCGAGCTAGTCCCAAGCCTAGAGAAGGAGGAGGGTGACCGCTTACACTCTTACTTACTTGCTACTACCCCTAAGGTACTTTGTGGGTCAGTGGCATTCCCTAGTTTAGTTTATATACTTCGAGCCTGAACTTAAACAAGTCGGTCGATTCTGCGGGGGTCCCCTTCACCGTGGGAGACGGTCGTACTTTTTTTATGCCTACCACCTACTACAACTGATATACTAAACCTAGACTTGAGTTTAAACAACCCTAATACATAACATTAAGGTAAATTAGAGGTAACAACAAAGGTAACATTAGAGGTTAAACAACCCTTACTTATTAAATTAACATATTATAGTGCAACATAAACCCTAACCCTAAACCCTATACTTACTTACAAACTTATCTCGGTGGTCGTGACGTCCCAAGTCTTCGAGAGGTGCCTGAGCCAGTGCTTCTTATTTCTTTGTTTAAACCTACCCTGCCCGAGCCTCGTACCAATCGGGGAGGAGGGACGGAGCGTCCACACGCCTTTGCAGCGAAGCTATCCAGCTCATTTTACAGTTGAACTCCAAGCGAGATGGTCGATTCAGACCTGCGGTCACTCAGTCAACGCTAACAAGCGGGGAACTCCGCCTCGAGCCGACCATCTGGCCGAGCTAGTCCCAAGCCTAGAGAAGGAGGAGGGTGACCGCTAAGATAACACTCTAACTTACAACACTATACCGTACTTACCTACAGTTACCCCTAACTCGGTCTTTGTGAAAACCTCGGGCCGCATGCGATGTGGGTCGGTGGCATCCCTTAGTTTAGTGATACTATCGAGCCTGAACTTAAACAAGTCGGTCGATCTGCGGGGGTCCCTTCTGCTCACCGTGTTGGTCCCACGTGTGGAGTCGGTCGTACTACCACCTATGTCCACCACCTACTGTAACTGATATACTACACCTAGACTTGAGTTTCAAACAACAAAGGTAACATTAGAGGTTAAACAACCCATACAACAAAGGTAACATTAGAGGTTAAACAACCCAGTACGAGTGAAACAACATATTATAGTGCAACATAAACCCTAATACTGACCCTATACTTACTTACAAACTTATCTCGGTGGTCGTGACGTCCCAAGTCTTCGAGAGGTGCCTGAGCCAGTGCTTCTTATTTCTTTGTTTAAACCTACCCTGCCCGAGCCTCGTACCAATCGGGGAGGAGGGACGGAGCGTCCACACGCCTTTGCAGCGAAGCTATCCAGCTCATTTTACAGTTGAACTTCAAGCGAGATGGTCGATTCAGACCTGCGGTCACTCAGTCAACGCTAACAAGCGGGGAACTCCGCCTCGAGCCGCCCATCTGGCCGAGCTAGTCCCAAGCCTAGAGAAGGAGGAGGGTGACCGCTAAGATAACACTCTAACTTACAACACTATACCGTACTTACCTACAGTTACCCCTAACTCGGTCTTTGTGAAAACCTCGGGCCGCATGCGATGTGGGTCGGTGGCATCCCTTAGTTTAGTGATACTATCGAGCCTGAACTTAAACAAGTCGGTCGATCTGCGGGGGTCCCTTCTGCTCACCGTGTTGGTCCCACGTGTGGAGTCGGTCGTACTTTTTTTATGTCCACCACCTACTGTAACTGATATACTACACCTAGACTTGAGTTTCAAACAACAAAGGTAACATTAGAGGTTAAACAACCCATACAACAAAGGTAACATTAGAGGTTAAACAACCCAGTACGAGTGAAACAACATATTATAGTGCAACATAAACCCTAATACTGACCCTATACTTACTTACAAACTTATCTCGGTTGTCGTGACGTCCCAAGTCTTCGAGAGGTGCCTGAGCCAGTGCTTCTTATTTCTTTGTTTAAACCTACCCTGCCCGAGCCTCGTACCAATCGGGGAGGAGGGACGGAGCGTCCACACGCCTTTGCAGCGAAGCTATCCAGCTCATTTTACAGTTGAACTTCAAGCGAGATGGTCGATTCAGACCTGCGGTCACTCAGTCAACGCTAACAAGCGGGGAACTCCGCCTCGAGCCGCCCATCTGGCCGAGCTAGTCCCAAGCCTAGAGAAGGAGGAGGGTGACCGCTAAGATAACACTCTAACTTACAACACTATACCGTACTTACCTACAGTTACCCCTAACTCGGTCTTTGTGAAAACCTCGGGCCGCATGCGATGTGGGTCGGTGGCATCCCTTAGTTTAGTGATACTATCGAGCCTGAACTTAAACAAGTCGGTCGATCTGCGGGGGTCCCTTCTGCTCACCGTGTTGGTCCCACGTGTGGAGTCGGTCGTACTTTTTTTATGTCCACCACCTACTGTAACTGATATACTACACCTAGACTTGAGTTTCAAACAACAAAGGTAACATTAGAGGTTAAACAACCCATACAACAAAGGTAACATTAGAGGTTAAACAACCCAGTACGAGTGAAACAACATATTATAGTGCAACATAAACCCTAATACTGACCCTATACTTACTTACAAACTTATCTCGGTTGTCGTGACGTCCCAAGTCTTCGAGAGGTGCCTGAGCCAGTGCTTCTTATTTCTTTGTTTAAACCTACCCTGCCCGAGCCTCGTACCAATCGGGGAGGAGGGACTTAACGTCCACACGCCTTTGCAGCGAAGCTATCCAGCTCATTTTACAGTTGAACTTCAAGCGAGATGGTCGATTCAGACCTGCGGTCACTCAGTCAACGCTAACAAGCGGGGAACTCCGCCTCGAGCCGCCCATCTGGCCGAGCTAGTCCCAAGCCTAGAGAAGGAGGAGGGTGACCGCTAAGATAACACTCTAACTTACAACACTATACCGTACTTACCTACAGTTACCCCTAACTCGGTCTTTGTGAAAACCTCGGGCCGCATGCGATGTGGGTCGGTGGCATCCCTTAGTTTAGTGATACTATCGAGCCTGAACTTAAACAAGTCGGTCGATCTGCGGGGGTCCCTTCTGCTCACCGTGTTGGTCCCACGTGTGGAGTCGGTCGTACTTTTTTTATGTCCACCACCTACTGTAACTGATATACTACACCTAGACTTGAGTTTCAAACAACAAAGGTAACATTAGAGGTTAAACAACCCATACAACAAAGGTAACATTAGAGGTTAAACAACCCAGTACGAGTGAAACAACATATTATAGTGCAACATAAACCCTAATACTGACCCTATACTTACTTACAAACTTATCTCGGTTGTCGTGACGTCCCAAGTCTTCGAGAGGTGCCTGAGCCAGTGCTTCTTATTTCTTTGTTTAAACCTACCCTGCCCGAGCCTCGTACCAATCGGGGAGGAGGGACTTAACGTCCACACGCCTTTGCAGCGAAGCTATCCAGCTCATTTTACAGTTGAACTTCAAGCGAGATGGTCGATTCAGACCTGCGGTCACTCAGTCAACGCTAACAAGCGGGGAACTCCGCCTCGAGCCGCCCATCTGGCCGAGCTAGTCCCAAGCCTAGAGAAGGAGGAGGGTGACCGCTAAGATAACACTCTAACTTACAACACTATACCGTACTTACCTACAGTTACCCCTAACTCGGTCTTTGTGAAAACCTCGGGCCGCATGCGATGTGGGTCGGTGGCATCCCTTAGTTTAGTGATACTATCGAGCCTGAACTTAAACAAGTCGGTCGATCTGCGGGGGTCCCTTCTGCTCACCGTGTTGGTCCCACGTGTGGAGTCGGTCGTACTTTTTTTATGTCCACCACCTACTGTAACTGATATACTACACCTAGACTTGAGTTTCAAACAACAAAGGTAACATTAGAGGTTAAACAACCCATACAACAAAGGTAACATTAGAGGTTAAACAACCCAGTACGAGTGAAACAACATATTATAGTGCAACATAAACCCTAATACTGACCCTATACTTACTTACAAACTTATCTCGGTTGTCGTGACGTCCCAAGTCTTCGAGAGGTGCCTGAGCCAGTGCTTCTTATTTCTTTGTTTAAACCTACCCTGCCCGAGCCTCGTACCAATCGGGGAGGAGGGACTTAACGTCCACACGCCTTTGCAGCGAAGCTATCCAGCTCATTTTACAGTTGAACTTCAAGCGAGATGGTCGATTCAGACCTGCGGTCACTCAGTCAACGCTAACAAGCGGGGAACTCCGCCTCGAGCCGCCCATCTGGCCGAGCTAGTCCCAAGCCTAGAGAAGGAGGAGGGTGACCGCTAAGATAACACTCTAACTTACAACACTATACCGTACTTACCTACAGTTACCCCTAACTCGGTCTTTGTGAAAACCTCGGGCCGCATGCGATGTGGGTCGGTGGCATCCCTTAGTTTAGTGATACTATCGAGCCTGAACTTAAACAAGTCGGTCGATCTGCGGGGGTCCCTTCTGCTCACCGTGTTGGTCCCACGTGTGGAGTCGGTCGTACTTTTTTTATGTCCACCACCTACTGTAACTGATATACTACACCTAGACTTGAGTTTCAAACAACAAAGGTAACATTAGAGGTTAAACAACCCATACAACAAAGGTAACATTAGAGGTTAAACAACCCAGTACGAGTGAAACAACATATTATAGTGCAACATAAACCCTAATACTGACCCTATACTTACTTACAAACTTATCTCGGTTGTCGTGACGTCCCAAGTCTTCGAGAGGTGCCTGAGCCAGTGCTTCTTATTTCTTTGTTTAAACCTACCCTGCCCGAGCCTCGTACCAATCGGGGAGGAGGGACTTAACGTCCACACGCCTTTGCAGCGAAGCTATCCAGCTCATTTTACAGTTGAACTTCAAGCGAGATGGTCGATTCAGACCTGCGGTCACTCAGTCAACGCTAACAAGCGGGGAACTCCGCCTCGAGCCGCCCATCTGGCCGAGCTAGTCCCAAGCCTAGAGAAGGAGGAGGGTGACCGCTAAGATAACACTCTAACTTACAACACTATACCGTACTTACCTACAGTTACCCCTAACTCGGTCTTTGTGAAAACCTCGGGCCGCATGCGATGTGGGTCGGTGGCATCCCTTAGTTTAGTGATACTATCGAGCCTGAACTTAAACAAGTCGGTCGATCTGCGGGGGTCCCTTCTGCTCACCGTGTTGGTCCCACGTGTGGAGTCGGTCGTACTTTTTTTATGTCCACCACCTACTGTAACTGATATACTACACCTAGACTTGAGTTTCAAACAACAAAGGTAACATTAGAGGTTAAACAACCCATACAACAAAGGTAACATTAGAGGTTAAACAACCCAGTACGAGTGAAACAACATATTATAGTGCAACATAAACCCTAATACTGACCCTATACTTACTTACAAACTTATCTCGGTTGTCGTGACGTCCCAAGTCTTCGAGAGGTGCCTGAGCCAGTGCTTCTTATTTCTTTGTTTAAACCTACCCTGCCCGAGCCTCGTACCAATCGGGGAGGAGGGACTTAACGTCCACACGCCTTTGCAGCGAAGCTATCCAGCTCATTTTACAGTTGAACTTCAAGCGAGATGGTCGATTCAGACCTGCGGTCACTCAGTCAACGCTAACAAGCGGGGAACTCCGCCTCGAGCCGCCCATCTGGCCGAGCTAGTCCCAAGCCTAGAGAAGGAGGAGGGTGACCGCTAAGATAACACTCTAACTTACAACACTATACCGTACTTACCTACAGTTACCCCTAACTCGGTCTTTGTGAAAACCTCGGGCCGCATGCGATGTGGGTCGGTGGCATCCCTTAGTTTAGTGATACTATCGAGCCTGAACTTAAACAAGTCGGTCGATCTGCGGGGGTCCCTTCTGCTCACCGTGTTGGTCCCACGTGTGGAGTCGGTCGTACTTTTTTTATGTCCACCACCTACTGTAACTGATATACTACACCTAGACTTGAGTTTCAAACAACAAAGGTAACATTAGAGGTTAAACAACCCATACAACAAAGGTAACATTAGAGGTTAAACAACCCAGTACGAGTGAAACAACATATTATAGTGCAACATAAACCCTAATACTGACCCTATACTTACTTACAAACTTATCTCGGTTGTCGTGACGTCCCAAGTCTTCGAGAGGTGCCTGAGCCAGTGCTTCTTATTTCTTTGTTTAAACCTACCCTGCCCGAGCCTCGTACCAATCGGGGAGGAGGGACTTAACGTCCACACGCCTTTGCAGCGAAGCTATCCAGCTCATTTTACAGTTGAACTTCAAGCGAGATGGTCGATTCAGACCTGCGGTCACTCAGTCAACGCTAACAAGCGGGGAACTCCGCCTCGAGCCGCCCATCTGGCCGAGCTAGTCCCAAGCCTAGAGAAGGAGGAGGGTGACCGCTAAGATAACACTCTAACTTACAACACTATACCGTACTTACCTACAGTTACCCCTAACTCGGTCTTTGTGAAAACCTCGGGCCGCATGCGATGTGGGTCGGTGGCATCCCTTAGTTTAGTGATACTATCGAGCCTGAACTTAAACAAGTCGGTCGATCTGCGGGGGTCCCTTCTGCTCACCGTGTTGGTCCCACGTGTGGAGTCGGTCGTACTTTTTTTATGTCCACCACCTACTGTAACTGATATACTACACCTAGACTTGAGTTTCAAACAACAAAGGTAACATTAGAGGTTAAACAACCCATACAACAAAGGTAACATTAGAGGTTAAACAACCCAGTACGAGTGAAACAACATATTATAGTGCAACATAAACCCTAATACTGACCCTATACTTACTTACAAACTTATCTCGGTTGTCGTGACGTCCCAAGTCTTCGAGAGGTGCCTGAGCCAGTGCTTCTTATTTCTTTGTTTAAACCTACCCTGCCCGAGCCTCGTACCAATCGGGGAGGAGGGACTTAACGTCCACACGCCTTTGCAGCGAAGCTATCCAGCTCATTTTACAGTTGAACTTCAAGCGAGATGGTCGATTCAGACCTGCGGTCACTCAGTCAACGCTAACAAGCGGGGAACTCCGCCTCGAGCCGCCCATCTGGCCGAGCTAGTCCCAAGCCTAGAGAAGGAGGAGGGTGACCGCTAAGATAACACTCTAACTTACAACACTATACCGTACTTACCTACAGTTACCCCTAACTCGGTCTTTGTGAAAACCTCGGGCCGCATGCGATGTGGGTCGGTGGCATCCCTTAGTTTAGTGATACTATCGAGCCTGAACTTAAACAAGTCGGTCGATCTGCGGGGGTCCCTTCTGCTCACCGTGTTGGTCCCACGTGTGGAGTCGGTCGTACTTTTTTTATGTCCACCACCTACTGTAACTGATATACTACACCTAGACTTGAGTTTCAAACAACAAAGGTAACATTAGAGGTTAAACAACCCATACAACAAAGGTAACATTAGAGGTTAAACAACCCAGTACGAGTGAAACAACATATTATAGTGCAACATAAACCCTAATACTGACCCTATACTTACTTACAAACTTATCTCGGTTGTCGTGACGTCCCAAGTCTTCGAGAGGTGCCTGAGCCAGTGCTTCTTATTTCTTTGTTTAAACCTACCCTGCCCGAGCCTCGTACCAATCGGGGAGGAGGGACTTAACGTCCACACGCCTTTGCAGCGAAGCTATCCAGCTCATTTTACAGTTGAACTTCAAGCGAGATGGTCGATTCAGACCTGCGGTCACTCAGTCAACGCTAACAAGCGGGGAACTCCGCCTCGAGCCGCCCATCTGGCCGAGCTAGTCCCAAGCCTAGAGAAGGAGGAGGGTGACCGCTAAGATAACACTCTAACTTACAACACTATACCGTACTTACCTACAGTTACCCCTAACTCGGTCTTTGTGAAAACCTCGGGCCGCATGCGATGTGGGTCGGTGGCATCCCTTAGTTTAGTGATACTATCGAGCCTGAACTTAAACAAGTCGGTCGATCTGCGGGGGTCCCTTCTGCTCACCGTGTTGGTCCCACGTGTGGAGTCGGTCGTACTTTTTTTATGTCCACCACCTACTGTAACTGATATACTACACCTAGACTTGAGTTTCAAACAACAAAGGTAACATTAGAGGTTAAACAACCCATACAACAAAGGTAACATTAGAGGTTAAACAACCCAGTACGAGTGAAACAACATATTATAGTGCAACATAAACCCTAATACTGACCCTATACTTACTTACAAACTTATCTCGGTTGTCGTGACGTCCCAAGTCTTCGAGAGGTGCCTGAGCCAGTGCTTCTTATTTCTTTGTTTAAACCTACCCTGCCCGAGCCTCGTACCAATCGGGGAGGAGGGACTTAACGTCCACACGCCTTTGCAGCGAAGCTATCCAGCTCATTTTACAGTTGAACTTCAAGCGAGATGGTCGATTCAGACCTGCGGTCACTCAGTCAACGCTAACAAGCGGGGAACTCCGCCTCGAGCCGCCCATCTGGCCGAGCTAGTCCCAAGCCTAGAGAAGGAGGAGGGTGACCGCTAAGATAACACTCTAACTTACAACACTATACCGTACTTACCTACAGTTACCCCTAACTCGGTCTTTGTGAAAACCTCGGGCCGCATGCGATGTGGGTCGGTGGCATCCCTTAGTTTAGTGATACTATCGAGCCTGAACTTAAACAAGTCGGTCGATCTGCGGGGGTCCCTTCTGCTCACCGTGTTGGTCCCACGTGTGGAGTCGGTCGTACTTTTTTTATGTCCACCACCTACTGTAACTGATATACTACACCTAGACTTGAGTTTCAAACAACAAAGGTAACATTAGAGGTTAAACAACCCATACAACAAAGGTAACATTAGAGGTTAAACAACCCAGTACGAGTGAAACAACATATTATAGTGCAACATAAACCCTAATACTGACCCTATACTTACTTACAAACTTATCTCGGTTGTCGTGACGTCCCAAGTCTTCGAGAGGTGCCTGAGCCAGTGCTTCTTATTTCTTTGTTTAAACCTACCCTGCCCGAGCCTCGTACCAATCGGGGAGGAGGGACTTAACGTCCACACGCCTTTGCAGCGAAGCTATCCAGCTCATTTTACAGTTGAACTTCAAGCGAGATGGTCGATTCAGACCTGCGGTCACTCAGTCAACGCTAACAAGCGGGGAACTCCGCCTCGAGCCGCCCATCTGGCCGAGCTAGTCCCAAGCCTAGAGAAGGAGGAGGGTGACCGCTAAGATAACACTCTAACTTACAACACTATACCGTACTTACCTACAGTTACCCCTAACTCGGTCTTTGTGAAAACCTCGGGCCGCATGCGATGTGGGTCGGTGGCATCCCTTAGTTTAGTGATACTATCGAGCCTGAACTTAAACAAGTCGGTCGATCTGCGGGGGTCCCTTCTGCTCACCGTGTTGGTCCCACGTGTGGAGTCGGTCGTACTTTTTTTATGTCCACCACCTACTGTAACTGATATACTACACCTAGACTTGAGTTTCAAACAACAAAGGTAACATTAGAGGTTAAACAACCCATACAACAAAGGTAACATTAGAGGTTAAACAACCCAGTACGAGTGAAACAACATATTATAGTGCAACATAAACCCTAATACTGACCCTATACTTACTTACAAACTTATCTCGGTTGTCGTGACGTCCCAAGTCTTCGAGAGGTGCCTGAGCCAGTGCTTCTTATTTCTTTGTTTAAACCTACCCTGCCCGAGCCTCGTACCAATCGGGGAGGAGGGACTTAACGTCCACACGCCTTTGCAGCGAAGCTATCCAGCTCATTTTACAGTTGAACTTCAAGCGAGATGGTCGATTCAGACCTGCGGTCACTCAGTCAACGCTAACAAGCGGGGAACTCCGCCTCGAGCCGCCCATCTGGCCGAGCTAGTCCCAAGCCTAGAGAAGGAGGAGGGTGACCGCTAAGATAACACTCTAACTTACAACACTATACCGTACTTACCTACAGTTACCCCTAACTCGGTCTTTGTGAAAACCTCGGGCCGCATGCGATGTGGGTCGGTGGCATCCCTTAGTTTAGTGATACTATCGAGCCTGAACTTAAACAAGTCGGTCGATCTGCGGGGGTCCCTTCTGCTCACCGTGTTGGTCCCACGTGTGGAGTCGGTCGTACTTTTTTTATGTCCACCACCTACTGTAACTGATATACTACACCTAGACTTGAGTTTCAAACAACAAAGGTAACATTAGAGGTTAAACAACCCATACAACAAAGGTAACATTAGAGGTTAAACAACCCAGTACGAGTGAAACAACATATTATAGTGCAACATAAACCCTAATACTGACCCTATACTTACTTACAAACTTATCTCGGTTGTCGTGACGTCCCAAGTCTTCGAGAGGTGCCTGAGCCAGTGCTTCTTATTTCTTTGTTTAAACCTACCCTGCCCGAGCCTCGTACCAATCGGGGAGGAGGGACTTAACGTCCACACGCCTTTGCAGCGAAGCTATCCAGCTCATTTTACAGTTGAACTTCAAGCGAGATGGTCGATTCAGACCTGCGGTCACTCAGTCAACGCTAACAAGCGGGGAACTCCGCCTCGAGCCGCCCATCTGGCCGAGCTAGTCCCAAGCCTAGAGAAGGAGGAGGGTGACCGCTAAGATAACACTCTAACTTACAACACTATACCGTACTTACCTACAGTTACCCCTAACTCGGTCTTTGTGAAAACCTCGGGCCGCATGCGATGTGGGTCGGTGGCATCCCTTAGTTTAGTGATACTATCGAGCCTGAACTTAAACAAGTCGGTCGATCTGCGGGGGTCCCTTCTGCTCACCGTGTTGGTCCCACGTGTGGAGTCGGTCGTACTTTTTTTATGTCCACCACCTACTGTAACTGATATACTACACCTAGACTTGAGTTTCAAACAACAAAGGTAACATTAGAGGTTAAACAACCCATACAACAAAGGGGAGGGACTTAACGTCCACACGCCTTTGCAGCGAAGCTATCCAGCTCATTTTACAGTTGAACTTCAAGCGAGATGGTCGATTCAGACCTGCGGTCACTCAGTCAACGCTAACAAGCGGGGAACTCCGCCTCGAGCCGCCCATCTGGCCGAGCTAGTCCCAAGCCTAGAGAAGGAGGAGGGTGACCGCTAAGATAACACTCTAACTTACAACACTATACCGTACTTACCTACAGTTACCCCTAACTCGGTCTTTGTGAAAACCTCGGGCCGCATGCGATGTGGGTCGGTGGCATCCCTTAGTTTAGTGATACTATAATGGTTGCGAAACACGTCAAAAAATGGCTGTTACTACCCCCCTCGAAAATTGAAAATTATTCTTGAAAATAGTCGTTACTACTCCCCCACCCTCGAAAATTATTCTTGGAAAATAGTCGTTATTACCTACCCCCCTCGAAAATTTCTTGGAAAACACGCATTGCCGTTGAATTTTTCTATTTTTGCAAAAAAGTAGGTCGGGTCGATTTTTTCACTCCTTTTTGACCCGTGATTTAGGGATCTACCCTATCGATAACGCTTCCATTACCAATCATTGGCATCTTTGCGAAGGGTCACGCACGCTGTCCGCGTGACTGTTTTTGGCACACTGTTTAACGAATTTTTGTCGCAGTCAAGTTTTGGAAATTTTTGAGACTAAGAGTCTCGTACATTAAAAAACAGAAACATATTCCTTAATTACTAATTCCCTCTAGTAACTTCAATACTATAGTCCCATTCTGTGGTTTTTTCAGTTGTCGCTCGACCATCGATATCTATTTAGATCGACGCTGTGGTTGCTATTTTGAATTTACTACGCATCGCAGTGGATTTTTAGTCATTTAGAGTCCAATTGCGCGAATTACTTAACACAAATTACGAATCAAGTGAAGAAAAACAGCTTTATCTGGTATGGTATTTTGCGCGAAAAATTCGCGCATATTGCTAATTTTTGCGCCGTTCGCTATACGAGAGCTGATGGATTTTTGCGCGAAAATTGCGCGGCGCAGAATCGTTGAATTTCTGGAGGGCCTAGTTGTGTAATCTCTGGTCATTGGTCATAATTATATGTAAAATCGTCAGTCAGTGTAAAAATTCTGCAAGCATCAATAATTTCTAGGAAGCCCAAAGTCTATACACTCAAATAACAACACTGTTAAATAAGTTTACTTTGGTACACTGATTCACAAAAAATAACGCATTTTACCATTTTTTAATGTGCGCAAAATGTGCGCAAAATTTAGCGTTTTTGATGCGCAATTTTTTTCAATCTTTCTAAAATTTCTGTGGGGCCTAAAAGGTGGAAGCGTCTTGAGTGTTGACACATACATAAACACACACACAAACACTTGTACTTGTCTGATAGCTGTTCAGTGGCTCATTTAAAGGCCACTATTAGACAAATTATTATCGAGGTTTTCACCCACCCCGTTTCCCATATGTAGGTACCATCAGTAGACCCCCCATATACAAGCATATGCATTTGGGTCCTACCCTCACTCTCCATGCATACATACTAAACGGATGGCCCTACTGGTCCATACTGAACTCAGTGAATAAGTGACAATCCTATAATTGCTTGCTTCTGAGCTCTAAGTGAGAAAAATCTTAATACCATCTACCTGGACTGTACCACTGTTCTGCATGTGAAGTTTGAAGGTTATTTCCTCTTCTGTAAGACCAGCCTGCCTAAGATCGTCAATTTCATCGCTGTTTTGAACCCATTTGTCATATCCGTCCAGTGTCATCGCTCCACTGATGTTGTTGATAAGAGGCTGGGAAATGGTTGCTTCCGAGAACTCCTTGCGACTTGTTAGAAAGCTGTAAGTAAGTAAGTATATTCTTTACTGAGAAGCACTAGCAAATGCACTGTACACGGCAAGCTTAATACATTCAAACAAGCAAACAATTATATATACAAGCCAAGATTTGAATGAGAGAAGTTATATCAAGGGAACATAGAGGAGGAAGATTGTTAGGGCAGCAAGTTTCTTAACCAGTGTTAGTTAAGTCTTACTGAATCCATCCATAATGCTAACGTATCTTATCAAACTTCAGCAGGTTTCACATTCAAATGGGAATTGGTTTCAAGTACAAACAAACATACTCAAGATTTGGAAGTGCCCCCAAATGGGCGATATTCCCGCATTAAGCAAAAGCTGCCCTTAAATTCCTCACACCGGCTTGTCACATCATATCTCTGTATATGATTCTCAAATTGTAGACAAACCAGTTAAATATATAGTGCCTTGATTTGCTAAATGAGAGTGAGTCTCTTCCAAACAGATGTCAAGATTTTCACATTATTTCCAAACGGCAACAACAGTTAATAATGGCATTTAATTAGAAGTGTTGGTAATAAGTAAGAACCGTTAGTAGTTCAGCATGAAATGCACAGAATAAACCTTGAACCACCTATTGTACATTGTAGTCATGGGAAGAGCTTAAATAGCTAGATCTAGGGAAACCTTCGTTTTTTTGTAAAGCATCCGGGGCAAATGGATTAATTATGAGGTAATTGCAGATCTATGTGGCTGGGTGGCCAATTCAGCTATGCTGATAATACTCACCAGCTCCATAAGGTTGACTCAGCCTACCACTCACTGGGTGGGGGATGGATCGGCGCCTAACAGGGTGCCATACAGTTATAAAAACGGCTCTTGTTTAACTTTTTATCATGCGTGTCGTTCCTACTATTTCATGTTTGTCAGTTTGAATTGAATAAACAAGTATTATTATTATTACTGACTGGTCCAGAGAAACCCTTGTGTTCATCTGCTTTTTAAGCAACTCCTGTAGCTGTCGGTCGCCTTCCGTGATGATCTCTTCCGATAGCATCTGCGTTCTCTGTCCGCGATGGACAACGCCAATCGGCCTTGACATGCCATTTATGTCGTACTGGGCTTTGCTGAAAAGAGTAATACATTACGCTAATTGTAACTGTAACCACAGATTTTTTAGCACTTCAAGAGAAGCGTCCAGCCACTTCTTTTTTAAAACTTTAAGCACTGGTGATATTACATAGCCGTCACTTATTCAACGTGACACGTCTTCAATAATTATAGCTCTAGGATAAGTTTCTGAAACTAGCGGGTAGAGTTTCATCCAGAAGTCAAGTGGCTCTAACTGAGGGACTGTACGTGGGACAACAAACGTCGAAGGGCGAAGTCCCTAATTGCATTCCGAGACTTGTGGGTCGTCTAATTAGCCTATAGTTCCCAGCAAAGACCGGGTCCGAAGCACCACGCCGGAAGCCAAAAAAATTTGAAGCGTTTAGGGTAAATTGCTACTCACAGTCGCTCTCTGCGCTAGCCTATAGGTCTATGATGTTAAATGTCATTGTGAACGAATATGTTACATCAATTAGCAAAGCAATACACAGTAATCTGAAAGAGTCACCAATGGCGGGCCCACGCACACACGTAGAACCAACCGATTCCCGTCAACAGCTGAAGATGGGATGTTCAGAGTCTCTGGACCAAGTTGAGTCGATGGAGTACACCATTGTGCATAGTTTAGACTACAGATCATGCAGGAGGATCTAGGACGACTTCTCACTAGCTCTACAATCCTCTCTGGTAGCATCTCTACCTCTTTCTCTCACCTTAAAACCTTCCTTTTCTCTCGGAGTACCTCGCACTGGGAGCGCTTCTGAAAGGCTTATGCTATGAGAAACGCTTTATAAATGATCAAATACAATGCACTACAATCATGGGCGTATTTAGGGGGTGGTTTACGGGTTCAAAACCCCAGAAATAAGTTTCAAATTTTTTTATGCTTTTACATGGGAAATACCCAAAAACGTTAGTTTTTGCGACCATCTCCAATGGAAACCCCCCCTGAATTCTTAAAACCCCCTCCGAAATTTTTTCCTGGCTACGCCCATGAATACAATAGGCCTACATAGGCATGCAAGGCAAACGTCTTGGTGACAATGGTGAGGAGTTGGGTAGGACGTGGGCAAATCAGAATGAGTAGTCACGCCACACTGTTTGTAGACGCTGATTCATTTATTATAAATTATGCTCAGCCGTACAACCATGAATGAACAGAACTACTCGACAGATTTGTTATTTTCATTTATTTAACATACATGAACAGGTATATGTAAATAAGTTACTTATGCTTATTAGATACGAAACCCCACGAGTCAGCGTGACACATTGGAAGGATGAATGCAGATGAAAAGATTCAATGGTTGGTCTATCTGATTCAACGCTTCAGCATTTTCTTGAATTTTTTACTACAGTTTACAGCACTTAGGCCTACATATCTTAGACCGAGCTAAATAGAATTCCTTCACTAGAAACTGTTCACTGAACAAAATTATTTAGCAGATCTGATACAGTGGTAGTACCAGAGGCACACGAGCAACACACCGTTTGGCTTAGTTGTACATACAGCACACACCCAGGAATGTTGGGAGCACTCAGTAGTGTAGCCAGGAAACAATTTGGGGGGGGGTTTCCATTGGACATGGTTACAAAAGTTAAATTTTTTGTATTTTGCATATAAAAGCATATAAGAAAATTTTGGCAATTTATTTAGGGGGGGCCCCGGGGGGTTGAACCCGTAACCCCTAAATACGCCCATGAACCCACTGATGCATTGTACACAACTGTTAAGCCTCGCACGATCAGCCAATTAGCATATCAAACAATGACATGCAAACACTTCACTTGACTTTGCTATGTTCTTCGTCTTCAATGTACATTTTAATCTGAATAATAGATACTGAATACACAGTAAACGTCGACCTATCGATCACAGTCCATTACCGATCTGTTTGGTGTTTTGGGGTGCTCGATAGTGCAGTGGTTAACATGAGAAAGAAGAAGTGGTCCCTTAAGCTAGCCCTGAGGCAGCCATGGGCATGGTGTTAGCGACTTCATTTTCTTAGCCTCGGCATATGAGGGCGGGTGGCCAATCCCCTCCCTCACTGTCTCATCTTCCCACCGACAGTGTACAGTCAGTGTACTCATTACAGCTGAGTTGGCTAGTGGTTGCTGGTGGAACAGAAATTTCTAACCATTTTCTTTGCCATGGCAGGGATTTGTACCCCTACTCTCGATTGACAGTCCAGTGCGCTAACCACTACACTATTTCAGCACCCCCACATGCTATCAACTGAGTGGTCGGGGTTCAAATCCCGCCAGGGCAGAAATTTAGTTCAAGAATTCTGCTTCACCTGCACCCCTCATGCATTCCATCTTGCTGCCCCAAGAATTGGAAGCGACTACCAATGTTTCTCAGAAGTTCAAACTATTTTTCCTCCTTCATGAAATGCCTCAAAACTCACCATCTATCATTCGATCTCAAATATCTGGATACAAGGGGCCACAAGGTTAATATTAATAAAACAAAAATCCATGACTTTCCATCTGACTTTCAAGACTTTTTGAAGAAAAAGGACCTAATTTCTAATTGTTTTATTGACGTAATATTTAATGAAATTTTTAAATATGAATAGAAATGTCTATTCATGATTTTGCCATTTTCCATGACCTAGCTATTTTCAAATTCCATGACTTTTTGGAGAACATCTATCTTTTCAGGCCTAAAATTTGTTAAAGTCTAATTCCATGGCTTTCCAGGATCCGTGGCAACCTGTGGATATCTAACTGTGCTTCACCTGGTGAATGACTAACAGTGCCTCAGATTCACATTTCTGTGTGACCAAGCATGTGTTAAACATTTTCACAATAACACTAGTTATTATTGATGTAAGAAATGTACCTTTACTTCATAAATCATGTAAAATATTTACAGTCATTAAGTTATGTTTCATTAACGAACGGTCATTTCAGAGTCTCTACTCATTCTCTGTCGAGCTGATTATTTTGTTTCCCATATTCGATGATTATCGGTTTTCCTTTAAAGTCGTAGCCATTGATCAAATTGAGTGCAGCTGTTGCCACTTCTATATCTACAGCAGAAAACACAACAGACCGATACTACAACTATCTCCATTGTTGTTCATCTTCCACAATTTATCTTCTATTTCATCCTCTCTTCCATTCTTTCACCACTCATCCTGTGTCTGTCTGTCTATAAGTCTGCCTGTTTGTGTGTAATTCTACCTGTCTGTCCGTCTGTTTGTTGTTATCATGTAAAATAAAACAAACACTGCTGAGACTACAGAGAAGAAGATCCTATTCTAGAATAGAACTGATTGAAAGGAGGCTATTTTTAGTTTTATTTTATACTTTTAAGGGGGTGCTTGATAATGTAGTGGTTAGCATGCTGGACTGTCAATCGAAGGTTGGGGTTCAAATCCCCACCAGGGCAGAAATTTGGTTTGAAATTTCTGCTCCACCTGCACCCCCTAGCCAACTCAGCTAAAATGAGTACACTGACCATACAATGTTGGTGGGAAGATGAGATGGCAAGGGAGAGGACTGGCCACTCACCCTCATATGCCAAGACTAAGAAAATGAAGTCGCGAACACTTCAATCCCGTGGCTGCCTCAGTGCTAGCATGGTCTAGACATGCTGTAGCTCACAACTATCACAAATTCCTTATGCAAAACATGTACTTATGGGACTGTTCTTTTCTTTTCTTCTTAAACTTATTCAGAAACCCAAATATTTTACAGATCCAGCCAGCAGACTACCAAACAAGACTACCATGCTACATGACTTTAACCTCATTTTACTCTAAAAATGTTCCAAAGAAAAAAATTAATAAAAGAAATTCCTTGTTCAACTTACTGGCAAACTTGACAAACGCTTGTCCCTTCATTCTGCCCTTGAGCAACCTAAAGACAATCTTTGGCTCATCGGGATTCTGAAATCGGTTGAAGAGGGAGATAAGGTCAGCCTCAGAAACTCGTGAAGACAGATTCTTCAGGTAAATTGTCTGAAAATCAAACAAAGTATGCAAGTAAGTAAATCCTTTATTGAAAAACCAACTGCTATCCGCATTTTGGTGTACATAGTTCATCGAAGAGATAAGAAATAAATTTAAGCATAAAGCATTCGTGCGACAAATGTCTTACGAGATAGAGTGACAGTGGTAATCCAGCCATCAAGAACAAATACAGTGTAACGTATTCTATAAATGGCCCAGTTAGCTACATTGGTCACAGCGTATGTTGTGTCAAATACACATCCGTTTTAGAGAGTGAGCAGATCGCTGTTTGCTTCCCAAAGGTGGTTTATTTAAGAGATTAAAATCTCAGGCTAGAAAGGTCTAGACATGCTGTAGCTCACAACTATCACCAATTCCTTCTGCAAAACATGTAAAAGGAACCAAATTTTGATAAAATCCTTGTGGTAAAATCTCACCTGGTTTGGTTTTCCAGGCACGTAGTCCTTGAACCTAGGGATTGCCCGAATCTGCTCCAGGGTGAGTTTGTAACGTTGGATGATGTCCTCAGGAACTGATTCGATGTTGCCCTGAATTGCCTTTGTGCCATCAGGCAGAAGCACCACTGGGTCAACCTCGGAGACCTTCTGCAAACCCTCTGGCCGGTTTGGTACGTCAAAGTTCCCTTCACTCGCGCTCTCGTCAGAATCAGACTCTTCTTCACACCCACTCCCTTTAACACTAGATCTCGCCATCCTATGTCCTTTCAACTCTTCACCGACATCCTTGGTGCAGTTAGGTCTGCTACCAGCTAACCTGCGACGCTTAGCCTTATTGGTCAACCGGGTTGACACCTTCTCGAGGATCTCCTCGAGGTGGTTGATCGGATGGTCTGGATGTATGGCACCACTCCTTGATCCATCCGTCACCAAACAAGACAGATGCTTTGACTTCTCACGGTTCTTTGTTATCGCCTGTTCCAGATCCATCTCCTGTCGCGACATCACCTTGGCGCCGGAAAACTTCGTTGGCGCCAACAGTCGGCGCCTGTGCTCGTCCAGTTTTCGATCGATCTCTTTCGTACATGCGGCTGTCATGACCGGATCAACGCCAAGTCGTGACTTTCTCTTGTGACCAAACTGTTAAAAGAAATCGAATAGGTATCATCACCTAAATTACTTCATTACTTTTTAACTATGTTTATAAGATGTCTGTACACCAAAGTGCGATTAGCAATTGGTTAATAAAGAATATACTTACTTCCTTACTTAAGTTACCACTGTTGCAGCAAGTTGTGATACTGCCAATTTGATTTGATTAAAAGGAATTGATTGATTGATTTAAGTCTTTCACACTTGCTGTTCAGGTGTTCATTTGCTTCATAGAGGCCATCACGTTGGGTGAGGATGATTCCCATGGCAGAATTCCCAGCACAGGGAAACCATCCTTAAAAGTTACTAGTTAATAACAGAGACATCTAGAGTAAATAAACCGCCAACGACGGATGGGAAAGCAGGCACACTACAGATCAGGTACATATTACTAGGCCTACAACCTTTTCATTACCTATATACGTTTAGGAAAGGCTCAATAAGAAGCTTGAAAAGGTTAGGCCCTCCAGAAATTCGCGATTCTGCGCCGCGCAATTTTCGCGCAAAAAACTAACTATCGCGCAACGGCGCAAAAATTAGCAATGTGCGCAATTTTCGCGCAAAATACCAGAACAGATCGCTGTCTTCTTCATCTGGTTCGTAACTTGTGTTCGTAATTTGCGCAATTGGGCTTTAAATGGCAAAATAGCCACTGCGACGCGTGGTAAATTCAACATAGAAACGACAGAGTTGAGCGGCAATTGAGAATGGCTCCAACGGAATGGGACGATAGCATTGAAGGGAATAGCATTAAAGAGGAATTATAAGTAGTGTAGGAAGCTGTTTCTGTTTGTAATGCAGACTCAGAGTGCGTGACTTCGCATTGTGCCGCCGTGTTGGTTCGTGATCGAGCGAATGAATTCATAGGCGTTACATACGAAGATGGAGGGCTACTATTCTGCACGTTGTGTAGGCCCCACAGAAATTTGCGCCAAGAAATTGAAAAAATTGCGCGGCAAAAATGCTAATTTTGCGCGCATTTTGCGCAAAGTAAAAAGTGGTATAAGTACGTTATTTTTTGCATGAATCAGTGTGCCAAAGTATTTAACAGTGTTTTCGTTATTTAGTGTATAGTTTGGCTTACTAAAAATTATTGATGCTTGCAGAATTTTTACACTGACTGACGAGTTTCTTGTATGGTCAGTCACCAGGATGGTTGCCCCTCATCTTCTTATGTAACGTCTATGAATTCATAGGCTCGATAACTAGGGTAGTCCCTAAATCAGGAATTCACGGAAATCACGGAAACCGTGAATTTCGCCGTTTGCCGTGAATTTTGCCGTTTGCCGTGATTTTCCGTGATTTTTCACATTTTCAGCACTTTTGTAAAAATACGTTAAAATGGTTGCGAAACACGTCAAAAAATGGCTGTTACTACCCCCCTCGAAAATTGAAAATTATTCTTGGAAAATAGTCGTTACTACCCCCACCCTCGAAAATTATTCTTGGAAAATAGTCGTTACTACCCCTCCCCCTCGAGAAAATTCTTGGAAAAAACACGTTGCCGTGAATTTTTCTATTTTTGCAAAAGTAGGCCGTGATTTTTTCACTTTTTGACCGTGATTTAGGGACTACCCTATCGATAACAAGCCGACACAATCATTGGCACTTTGCGAAGGGTCACGCACGCTGTTGCGTGACTGTTTTTGGCACACACTGTTTAACGAATTTTGTCGCAGTCAAGTTTTGGAATTTTTGAGACTAAGAGTCTGTACATTAAAAACAGAAACATATTCCTTAATTACTAATTCCTCTATAACTTCAATACTATAGTCCCATTCTGTGGTTTTTTCAGTTGTCGCTCGACCATCGATATCTATTTAGGATAACACTCTAACTTACAACACTATACCGTACTTACCTACAGTTACCCCTAACTCGGTCTTTGTGAAAACCTCGGGCCGCATGCGATGTGGGTCGGTGGCATCCCTTAGTTTAGTGATACTATCGAGCCTGAACTTAAACAAGTCGGTCGATCTGCGGGGGTCCCTTCTGCTCACCGTGTTGGTCCCACGTGTGGAGTCGTCCACACGCCTTTGCAGCGAAGCTATCCAGCTCATTTTACAGTTGAACTTCAAGCGAGATGGTCGATTCAGACCTGCGGTCACTCAGTCAACGCTAACAAGCGGGGAACTCCGCCTCGAGCCGCCCATCTGGCCGAGCTAGTCCCAAGCCTAGAGAAGGAGGAGGGTGACCGCTAAGATAACACTCTAACTTACAACACTATACCGTACTTACCTACAGTTACCCCTAACTCGGTCTTTGTGAAAACCTCGGGCCGCATGCGATGTGGGTCGGTGGCATCCCTTAGTTTAGTGATACTATCGAGCCTGAACTTAAACAAGTCGGTCGATCTGCGGGGGTCCCTTCTGCTCACCGTGTTGGTCCCACGTGTGGAGTCGGTCGTACTTTTTTTATGTCCACCACCTACTGTAACTGATATACTACACCTAGACTTGAGTTTCAAACAACAAAGGTAACATTAGAGGTTAAACAACCCATACAACAAAGGTAACATTAGAGGTTAAACAACCCAGTACGAGTGAAACAACATATTATAGTGCAACATAAACCCTAATACTGACCCTATACTTACTTACAAACTTATCTCGGTTGTCGTGACGTCCCAAGTCTTCGAGAGGTGCCTGAGCCAGTGCTTCTTATTTCTTTGTTTAAACCTACCCTGCCCGAGCCTCGTACCAATCGGGGAGGAGGGACTTAACGTCCACACGCCTTTGCAGCGAAGCTATCCAGCTCATTTTACAGTTGAACTTCAAGCGAGATGGTCGATTCAGACCTGCGGTCACTCAGTCAACGCTAACAAGCGGGGAACTCCGCCTCGAGCCGCCCATCTGGCCGAGCTAGTCCCAAGCCTAGAGAAGGAGGAGGGTGACCGCTAAGATAACACTCTAACTTACAACACTATACCGTACTTACCTACAGTTACCCCTAACTCGGTCTTTGTGAAAACCTCGGGCCGCATGCGATGTGGGTCGGTGGCATCCCTTAGTTTAGTGATACTATCGAGCCTGAACTTAAACAAGTCGGTCGATCTGCGGGGGTCCCTTCTGCTCACCGTGTTGGTCCCACGTGTGGAGTCGGTCGTACTTTTTTTATGTCCACCACCTACTGTAACTGATATACTACACCTAGACTTGAGTTTCAAACAACAAAGGTAACATTAGAGGTTAAACAACCCATACAACAAAGGTAACATTAGAGGTTAAACAACCCAGTACGAGTGAAACAACATATTATAGTGCAACATAAACCCTAATACTGACCCTATACTTACTTACAAACTTATCTCGGTTGTCGTGACGTCCCAAGTCTTCGAGAGGTGCCTGAGCCAGTGCTTCTTATTTCTTTGTTTAAACCTACCCTGCCCGAGCCTCGTACCAATCGGGGAGGAGGGACTTAACGTCCACACGCCTTTGCAGCGAAGCTATCCAGCTCATTTTACAGTTGAACTTCAAGCGAGATGGTCGATTCAGACCTGCGGTCACTCAGTCAACGCTAACAAGCGGGGAACTCCGCCTCGAGCCGCCCATCTGGCCGAGCTAGTCCCAAGCCTAGAGAAGGAGGAGGGTGACCGCTAAGATAACACTCTAACTTACAACACTATACCGTACTTACCTACAGTTACCCCTAACTCGGTCTTTGTGAAAACCTCGGGCCGCATGCGATGTGGGTCGGTGGCATCCCTTAGTTTAGTGATACTATCGAGCCTGAACTTAAACAAGTCGGTCGATCTGCGGGGGTCCCTTCTGCTCACCGTGTTGGTCCCACGTGTGGAGTCGGTCGTACTTTTTTTATGTCCACCACCTACTGTAACTGATATACTACACCTAGACTTGAGTTTCAAACAACAAAGGTAACATTAGAGGTTAAACAACCCATACAACAAAGGTAACATTAGAGGTTAAACAACCCAGTACGAGTGAAACAACATATTATAGTGCAACATAAACCCTAATACTGACCCTATACTTACTTACAAACTTATCTCGGTTGTCGTGACGTCCCAAGTCTTCGAGAGGTGCCTGAGCCAGTGCTTCTTATTTCTTTGTTTAAACCTACCCTGCCCGAGCCTCGTACCAATCGGGGAGGAGGGACTTAACGTCCACACGCCTTTGCAGCGAAGCTATCCAGCTCATTTTACAGTTGAACTTCAAGCGAGATGGTCGATTCAGACCTGCGGTCACTCAGTCAACGCTAACAAGCGGGGAACTCCGCCTCGAGCCGCCCATCTGGCCGAGCTAGTCCCAAGCCTAGAGAAGGAGGAGGGTGACCGCTAAGATAACACTCTAACTTACAACACTATACCGTACTTACCTACAGTTACCCCTAACTCGGTCTTTGTGAAAACCTCGGGCCGCATGCGATGTGGGTCGGTGGCATCCCTTAGTTTAGTGATACTATCGAGCCTGAACTTAAACAAGTCGGTCGATCTGCGGGGGTCCCTTCTGCTCACCGTGTTGGTCCCACGTGTGGAGTCGGTCGTACTTTTTTTATGTCCACCACCTACTGTAACTGATATACTACACCTAGACTTGAGTTTCAAACAACAAAGGTAACATTAGAGGTTAAACAACCCATACAACAAAGGTAACATTAGAGGTTAAACAACCCAGTACGAGTGAAACAACATATTATAGTGCAACATAAACCCTAATACTGACCCTATACTTACTTACAAACTTATCTCGGTTGTCGTGACGTCCCAAGTCTTCGAGAGGTGCCTGAGCCAGTGCTTCTTATTTCTTTGTTTAAACCTACCCTGCCCGAGCCTCGTACCAATCGGGGAGGAGGGACTTAACGTCCACACGCCTTTGCAGCGAAGCTATCCAGCTCATTTTACAGTTGAACTTCAAGCGAGATGGTCGATTCAGACCTGCGGTCACTCAGTCAACGCTAACAAGCGGGGAACTCCGCCTCGAGCCGCCCATCTGGCCGAGCTAGTCCCAAGCCTAGAGAAGGAGGAGGGTGACCGCTAAGATAACACTCTAACTTACAACACTATACCGTACTTACCTACAGTTACCCCTAACTCGGTCTTTGTGAAAACCTCGGGCCGCATGCGATGTGGGTCGGTGGCATCCCTTAGTTTAGTGATACTATCGAGCCTGAACTTAAACAAGTCGGTCGATCTGCGGGGGTCCCTTCTGCTCACCGTGTTGGTCCCACGTGTGGAGTCGGTCGTACTTTTTTTATGTCCACCACCTACTGTAACTGATATACTACACCTAGACTTGAGTTTCAAACAACAAAGGTAACATTAGAGGTTAAACAACCCATACAACAAAGGTAACATTAGAGGTTAAACAACCCAGTACGAGTGAAACAACATATTATAGTGCAACATAAACCCTAATACTGACCCTATACTTACTTACAAACTTATCTCGGTTGTCGTGACGTCCCAAGTCTTCGAGAGGTGCCTGAGCCAGTGCTTCTTATTTCTTTGTTTAAACCTACCCTGCCCGAGCCTCGTACCAATCGGGGAGGAGGGACTTAACGTCCACACGCCTTTGCAGCGAAGCTATCCAGCTCATTTTACAGTTGAACTTCAAGCGAGATGGTCGATTCAGACCTGCGGTCACTCAGTCAACGCTAACAAGCGGGGAACTCCGCCTCGAGCCGCCCATCTGGCCGAGCTAGTCCCAAGCCTAGAGAAGGAGGAGGGTGACCGCTAAGATAACACTCTAACTTACAACACTATACCGTACTTACCTACAGTTACCCCTAACTCGGTCTTTGTGAAAACCTCGGGCCGCATGCGATGTGGGTCGGTGGCATCCCTTAGTTTAGTGATACTATCGAGCCTGAACTTAAACAAGTCGGTCGATCTGCGGGGGTCCCTTCTGCTCACCGTGTTGGTCCCACGTGTGGAGTCGGTCGTACTTTTTTTATGTCCACCACCTACTGTAACTGATATACTACACCTAGACTTGAGTTTCAAACAACAAAGGTAACATTAGAGGTTAAACAACCCATACAACAAAGGTAACATTAGAGGTTAAACAACCCAGTACGAGTGAAACAACATATTATAGTGCAACATAAACCCTAATACTGACCCTATACTTACTTACAAACTTATCTCGGTTGTCGTGACGTCCCAAGTCTTCGAGAGGTGCCTGAGCCAGTGCTTCTTATTTCTTTGTTTAAACCTACCCTGCCCGAGCCTCGTACCAATCGGGGAGGAGGGACTTAACGTCCACACGCCTTTGCAGCGAAGCTATCCAGCTCATTTTACAGTTGAACTTCAAGCGAGATGGTCGATTCAGACCTGCGGTCACTCAGTCAACGCTAACAAGCGGGGAACTCCGCCTCGAGCCGCCCTGGCCGAGCTAGTCCCAAGCCTAGAGAAGGAGGAGGGTGACCGCTAAGATAACACTCTAACTTACAACACTATACCGTACTTACCTACAGTTACCCCTAACTCGGTCTTTGTGAAAACCTCGGGCCGCATGCGATGTGGGTCGGTGGCATCCCTTAGTTTAGTGATACTATCGAGCCTGAACTTAAACAAGTCGGTCGATCTGCGGGGGTCCCTTCTGCTCACCGTGTTGGTCCCACGTGTGGAGTCGGTCGTACTTTTTTTATGTCCACCACCTACTGTAACTGATATAC
Source organism: Aporrectodea caliginosa (assembly GCA_020284085.1). NCBI lineage: Eukaryota > Metazoa > Annelida > Clitellata > Crassiclitellata > Lumbricidae > Aporrectodea > Aporrectodea caliginosa. Next base: position 154,890 of record JACEVL010000302.1, read on the forward strand.
TACACCTAGACTTGAGTTTCAAACAACAAAGGTAACATTAGAGGTTAAACAACCCATACAACAAAGGTAACATTAGAGGTTAAACAACCCAGTACGAGTGAAACAACATATTATAGTGCAACATAAACCCTAATACTGACCCTATACTTACTTACAAACTTATCTCGGTTGTCGTGACGTCCCAAGTCTTCGAGAGGTGCCTGAGCCTGGTGCTTCTTATTTCTTTGTTTAAACCTAACCCTACACTGCCTAACCCTAACCCTAACCCTAACCCTAACCCTAACCTAAGGCCTAACCCTAACCAGTCAACCCTACCCCCTCAGCCGCCCTAGACCCTAACACTGAACACTACCTCTAATACTAATCTAACAATGGACCTAACCCTAAAACTGCTTCTTCTTCAACCTACTGGATCCTGGAAGCACCAAGGTGACATGAGCCTACTCCTCACCTCTCGACTGACCCTACAACAACCTATCCTTGCCAGCGCCTCGTCATCTTCCGACCGCACGCTCCACTTATATTACATAACCCAAGGCTGATGAGATCCACCTATTCACCCGACCTACGGGCAACTCCGCCACGCTACATTACATCTAACGTGCCAGTCCCAAGCCTGGATCAAGGAGGAGCGCTAACCTAAGGGAATCCAATCTGAACAGAACTTCCTAACGCTAACCTCATTAATATTCAAATTCATACACCTCAACGGAAGAACTCAGCCGCGCACTTACAGACCAACACAGACACAGGCTAACCCAACGGGTGATACCAGCTGGGCGGCGACATAAGACGTACTGCTCTATAAAACCAACCTTGCCTCAACCCACACTACAGTCCTCCCACAAGCCGTACATTAACTACACTGAGGCAGATCGACATATAGTCAACGTGAGGACACTTCACGCGCCAAACAAAAGAACATACTGAACACAAAATAATCATATCCAACAATGGAATAACTAACACATTTCAATTCAAGAGTGGAAGTTAAGGGAGGTGACATAAGCCATTGCTATCAAACCAAACACTAATTACAAGGAACCTATCCTTGGCCAGGCGCCTCGTCACCTAATCCGAGGGTTGCACGCTCTACTTATATTACATAAACAACAAGGCTGATGACGGATAGAGACCTATTGGCGGCGACGATGACCAGGCAACTCCGCAACGCTACATTAGTAATCTAACGTAACTTTACGCCCAAGCCTGGAGCCTAAGGAGGAGGGAGACCTAAGGGAATCTAAAACAGAACAGAGGAGGGAAGAACCTCATTAATATTCAAATTCATACAGCTAAAACGGAAGCCGTCAGCCGCGCACACAGACCATAACAGATTACAGGCAATCAAATTATTGATGCAGCTGGGATGGTTTGGTTTTAAGAAGACGTACTGCGTAGAAAACCACCGCCTCCCCCACACACTGCCTCCCACAGCCGTACAGTAACTACACTAGAGATCTGCACAACCAGTGTTACGCAGTCAAGCGAATATTTCCTTCAAGCCGATAGCAATTAAGAACACTGATCACCTATAATACATAAACCTAACAATGGAGATAACCTAAACATATGCCTTCAAGAGTGGTGGGCGAAGCGGCACAGACATGAGCCAGTGAGTATCACGATCGACTGAGACCTTTACAACAACCTATCCTTGCCAGCGCCTCGTCATATTAACCGCACGGAATCTTATATAGACAGTACAACATCTTGGTGACCCACCTATCACCGCTCCTACGGGCTACTCCGCCACATGCTACATTACATCTAACGTGCTTAGCTCTTAAGACATTCTTTCTCCAATATTCGGAACTGCCTGGGCAAACCTTTGCTCCCAGCGCACATCACTGAATTTGATAATAGCGCATGCACTGGCTTCCATAGCCCGGAAGAATTCTTTAGATTCCTTGATGACGTGTTCTTTCTTTGGCCTGGTACGATAGACGAACTTAAACAATTCGAGGAATTTCTCAATACCATAATACCTGATATAAAAGTTACACTCGTTTATAGCGACACGGCGATAAACTTCCTGGATACTACAATATTCAAACATATGGAAAATGGCATAACAACACTGCAAACTAAGGTATATTTTAAGGAAACTGACACGCATCAGCTACTGCATCACTCTTCTTTCCATCCTCCGCACACATTCATGGGTATAGTCAAGTCACAGGTTTTAAGGTTTAAAAGACTTTCATCATTTAAAAGCGATTACGACCAGGCCTGCCATATTCTATTCAATAGTCTTAAAATACGCGGTTATAATACAAGAAAACTAAGAAAAACTAAATTAGATATCTGGACAGAATACAGGCCTAGATCCAACAATAAATCTCCTCCTAAAGCACTACTGCCTATCGTCATTCCTTACAGCTCTCTGTCTACTAAACTGGTCTATGAATGGAAGAAACTGCTCTTGGACTCTCCTTTGTTTAACGGCTATAGAGTAATACCTGCATTTTCTAGAAATAAAAACTTAGGCGAATTGCTGGCTCCACGTAAGAATAATAGGCCTATTAAATCACATGAACAGGGAGGGTCCTTTAGATGCATGGGTCCCCGTTGTAAAACCTGTAAACACGTTAATGTTACTAACACCTTCAACAGTACATACACACGTAGACAATATAAGATAGCTAATAGACTTGACTGTAAAAGCTGTAATGTGGTATACCTTATAACATGTAACTTATGCAATAAGCAATACGTAGGACAAACCCTTAGACGACTTTGTGATAGATTAACGGACCACAGATCTAATATAGTAACCCTTAAGGACACTCCAATAGCCAAACACTTTACCTTACCGTACCACTCGATAGCTAATATAACAATAACACCAATAGACACATTTTCTGCTGCGGAGCTTTCTCTTTGTAGGGGGGACATCAAGAAATTAAGAATCAAGATATTACAGAAGGAGACGTACTGGCAACACCAACTCATGACACTGGAACCTCACGGCATCAACCTCAACAACAGGAAATAGTCGGATGGAGACGGGGGGCGGACTGAGCCAGTGCTCATTTTTTCGTATATTCCTAACCTAACCTGCCCGAGCCTCTTCGTTCTTCGCCGTCATCCCACTATTTCCTTACCTCAAAGACACCGGATCCACACACGCCGCCTTCTCACTTACATTCAAGACACCGACAAACACATCAAAGACAAGAAGACAAACATCTCGGCAAGAATCTGTCTTGTGTTTATCACGCATTACAATGTGATGTGTTTAATTTCGTTCGCACCTATTGCTTTGATGTTGGAAGCTTAGTAATTGGGGCTTGTAGAGCTTTGATGTTAGGTGCTAAATTGTATTGTTTGCATATTGTTTGCGCATATCGCTTTGATGTATTCATTCTAGGCATCTAATTTGGTAATTGTTATCGGACTTTGTATTTGCGCTTTAATAGTCTCTGTGTATGGGCCTTCTAGCATACAAACACCGGCATGTTATAGCTTAAACAAACACTTAGGCTTAGAAGTTTGGGTATATAAGACTCACCTGAGGGTCTTACTAGTCATTCCTGAAGAAGACGAAACAGTCGAAACGTCGAATGATAGTTGTTTTGCGTTTTGAATAAATCTTTGAAAATCGTCGTCGTTGTTACTCGAAAATGAATTACGGACAGAACAGATACCAGCCTAGGACTTTCAACACGCAGGGACGGCAGCATCAGCACTTTGACCACACGAGGAACCCACCACAGGGACCGGGTAAGCAATTTCAAAGTAACAATTTTGATTTTAAGCGTTTAGAATCCCTGATGGAAGGAATGGCCAAATCGGTCAACGCGCTGGTGGGGAGGGTAAATTTACTTGAGAAGGGTCCACCTTCTCACCAACCCAAGGTAACGGTAACGCCAGCCGCCTCTGCCCCCCTGCTTCCAAACCCGTGGCCTCTTCTTCCTCCTCCCGCTCGTGCCGGGCCTTCCTCAGCACGCCCTCTACCTGCACCCGCACCAGTTCGGCCTTCTTCTTTCACTGCGTCTTCCTCTTCTTCCTCTGTTACTGCTGCCAGACCTGGACCTTCTTCGGCAAGACAGGCACCTCACTCTACTGGGCTTCACATGACTAACCGGAAACCTAACACTGACCCTAACCTAAACACTTTGCCTAACCTTGACTCTGACATCTTGGAACGCACACCTTCTGCTAACCCGGACTTTCCTAAACTCTGCAAGGCTCTATACTACGTGTGCCAACTGCGCAGGCACATGACAAACTGGCAGACTCTTCCGCGCGCCATCAGCCGTGACTTAAGCCACTTGGCCAGCAACATCAAGCCCATTCACCCTTCTGCTGAACTGGTCGCGGACATCTCATCTCTCTTCTCTCGAACTGGGGATGACCTGAGGGATAGGGTAGCCCGACACTTTAGTGAGCGCCTGGATTTGAACCTGACGGCCCTGAGGACTTACAACCCTCTTGACAAGGAACAAGCCGTGGAAGTCGTTATCAAACAGATAACACTCCGTCTAGGGAGTAAAGGTACCACCTTTAGCGTTAGGACCCTGGTCGAAGGTGAGGCTAAGGCGATCTGGAGTGAGGATAAGGCAAGGCAGTCCACTGAAGGTGAGCGTAAGGTAACGAGCGATGAGGACACGAGATTCGTCCGGAAGCCCAATCCGGCCAAGAAATCCTGTCACATGATCACCCCTCCCACCACCGTCTTCAACCGCTACTCTGTCTTGGCTGACCTTGATGCTGACACTGTGGAACCTGATTCTCCTCTTCTTACTCGTACTGAAACTAAACCTGTTGCTTCCTCCAAATCTCCTCTCCCCTGTGATCTCAATGACTCTCCTTCTCCTCCTAGGAAAACTCCACGCCGCCTACCTAATGACCCCCTCTCCTCTCCTAAGACTACTGTCTCTTTCACCCCTCTAACCTCTACTCGCACCATCCCTCATGGTACCACTTCTACCTCCACTGCTTCTTCTTCTGTACCTACTGAATCCTCCTCGAGCACCACAGCGGTACCCCCGATGACTACTCCTGCATCCTCTCTTCCTCCTCCGCCTCCTTCTTCTTCTTCCTCTCCTCCTCGGTACTCACGCCACTTGGGTGATAACAAGGGTTCTTGGAAGATCCACCTAAGACCGGACACCCGCACCTTGATTCTCTCTGACTCCAACTTCAGGCATCTTACTGAACAGGACATCCCCACTCACTTCCAACTGGAATGCTTCTCTGGCGCTAACTTTAGCAATGCACTGCATCTGGTTCAGAAACTTCCTAACGCACAGCTGGACAATCTGGTCATCGCCATGGGCATTAACCACAAGGAGCACAACTTTCGTACTCGCACCTTACCTGCCATTAACATCTTCTTTGAGCACTGTAGACCCAAGGCCCGGGTGGTCACCGCTGTGGGCGTCTCTATCAATCCTCATCTACCTGACTCTGACACTACCAACCTTGCTGAGATCAACCACACACTACAGACAATCACTCACAACAAATACATTAAACCGCTCACTTCCAATCAGATAGACACTGATAGTGACATGATACACTACACGCGGGACACACAGACGAACATACTAAGCAAAATACTACAACACTGCAGCACAACACCAAAAAACTAACACAACACAATCAAAACCAAGACAACATTAACAGCACATCCTCTAAGTATACAATGAACCTATCAAACCACACACTAACGACAGCTGAAACTGACCTGTTGGATCTAGGTCTGTCGTTTGTACCTAATATAAATAGGGTTGATTACTCCTGCATTGAAAAATCTTTACATAAATTAATTAGATCGATTAAATATAGGGACCACTTTGGCGACGATAACCAGGCTCCCCAACGTATCATTAGTAATGCTAAGAACTTTACGCACCCCAGCAGCTGGGAGCCTAGGTACAAGGATTTAGGAGATGACGCTCAACAACTCATATCCAAACTTCAGGAAACTACTGAGACTATTTTGCGCAAATTTCCGTTAAAAGATAACTCTTATCTGATTAAAACTCAACATAATATAACTAGGGAACAGAGACAAGCCATAAGCAAATTGCGCGCTAACGATAACATAATTGTGAAATCAGCAGACAAGGGAGGGATGGTTTGTGTACTAGATAAGGCAGCGTATCTGACGGAGGCGTATAGACAATTAGATAACACTAAATATTATAAAAGTATAGAGGAGCCCTTGCAAAAACATAATATACCTGCAATTAACTGTGTTCTAGAAGATCTTTACAACCAGGGTTACATAGATAAGAGGCAGCATGAATATCTTAATGCTAGCGAAGCAGATAAATTAAGAAACTTTTATCTCCTACCTAAAATACATAAACCTATTAGTAAATGGACTTTACCTAATAAGATGCCTGAGGGACGGCCGATCGTGGGCGATTGCGGCACAGAATCGCGCAGAGTAAGTGAGTATATCGATAGTTTCCTCAAACCTTTAGCCAATAAACATCCATCTTACATAAAAGACACTTATGATTTTATTAATAAAATAAGGAATCGTAGAATAGACAGTAAGTACATCTTGGTAACCGGGGACATCACCGCTCTCTACACTAATATGAATATTGATCGCACGCTCGCTATAGTCAAAGACATGTTCGATAAACATCCTGACCCACATAGGCCTGATAACGAATTACTGGAACTGCTTGAGATAGCTCTTAAGAATAATGACTTCTCCTTCTGCAATAAATTCTTTCTCCAGATATTCGGAACTGCCATGGGCAAGACCTTTGCTCCCAATCTTGCCAACATCTATCTTCTGGAATTTGATAATAGCGCATGCACTGGCTTCCATATAAGCCCGGAAGAATTCTTTAGATTCCTTGATGACGTGTTCTTTCTTTGGCCTGGTACGATAGACGAACTTAAACAATTCGAAGAATTTCTAAATTCCATAATACCTGATATAAAAGTTACACTCGTTTATAGCGACACGGCGATAAACTTCCTGGATACTACAATATTCAAACATATGGAAAATGGCATAACAACACTGCAAACTAAGGTATATTTTAAGGAAACTGACACGCATCAGCTACTGCATCACTCTTCTTTCCATCCTCCGCACACATTCATGGGTATAGTCAAGTCACAGGTTTTAAGGTTTAAAAGACTTTCATCATTTAAAAGCGATTACGACCAGGCCTGCCATATTCTATTCAATAGTCTTAAAATACGCGGTTATAATACAAGAAAACTAAGAAAAACTAAATTAGATATCTGGACAGAATACAGGCCTAGATCCAACAATAAATCTCCTCCTAAAGCACTACTGCCTATCGTCATTCCTTACAGCTCTCTGTCTACTAAACTGGTCTATGAATGGAAGAAACTGCTCTTGGACTCTCCTTTGTTTAACGGCTATAGAGTAATACCTGCATTTTCTAGAAATAAAAACTTAGGCGAATTGCTGGCTCCACGTAAGAATAATAGGCCTATTAAATCACATGAACAGGGAGGGTCCTTTAGATGCATGGGTCCCCGTTGTAAAACCTGTAAACACGTTAATGTTACTAGCACCTTCAACAGTACATACACACGTAGACAATATAAGATAGCTAATAGACTTGACTGTAAAAGCTGTAATGTGGTATACCTTATAACATGTAACTTATGCAATAAGCAATACGTAGGACAAACCCTTAGACGACTTTGTGATAGATTAACGGACCACAGATCTAATATAGTAACCCTTAAGGACACTCCAATAGCCAAACACTTTACCTTACCGTACCACTCGATAGCTAATATAACAATAACACCAATAGACACATTTTCTGCTGCGGAGCTTTCTCTTTGTAGGGGGGACATCAAGAAATTAAGAATCAAGATATTACAGAAGGAGACGTACTGGCAACACCAACTCATGACACTGGAACCTCACGGCATCAACCTCAACAACAGGAAATAGTCGGATGGAGACGGGGGGCGGACTGAGCCAGTGCTCATTTTTTCGTATATTCCTAACCTAACCTGCCCGAGCCTCTTCGTTCTTCGCCGTCATCCTACTATTTCCTTACCTCAAAGACACCGGATCCACACACGCCGCCTTCTCACTCACATTCACGACACCGACAAACACATCAAAGACAAGAAGACAAACATCTCGGAAGAAAGTCAAAACCATGCTGTCTATGTTTATTCACGGCTTAACGCATTCGATGTAGTATTTAATTTCGTTCGCACCTATTGCTTTGATGTTGGAAGCTTAGTAATTGGGGCTTGTAGAGCTTTGATGTTAGGTGCTAAATTGTATTGTTTGCGCATATCGCTTTGATGTATTCATTCTAGATTGTGACTTTTATCGGACTTTTTATTTGCGCTTTAATAGTCTCTGTGTATGGGCCTTCTAGCATACAAACACCGGCATGTTATAGCTTAAACAAACACTTAGGCTTAGAAGTTTGGGTATATAAGACTCACCTGAGGGTCTTACTAGTCATTCCTGAAGAAGACGAAACAGTCGAAACGTCGAATGATAGTTGTTTTGCGTAGTCGTTTCTGAATAAATCTTTGAAAATCGTCGTCGTTGTTACTCGAAAATGAATTACGGACAGAACAGACACCAGCCTAGGACTTTCAACACGCAGGGACGGCAGCATCAGCACTTTGACCACACGAGGAACCCACCACAGGGACCGGGTAAGCAATTTCAAAGTAACAATTTTGATTTTAAGCGTTTAGAATCCCTGATGGAAGGAATGGCCAAATCGGTCAACGCGCTGGTGGGGAGGGTAAATTTACTTGAGAAGGGTCCACCTTCTCACCAACCCAAGGTAACGGTAACGCCAGCCGCCTCTGCCCCCCTGCTTCCAAACCCGTGGCCTCTTCTTCCTCCTCCCGCTCGTGCCGGGCCTTCCTCAGCACGCCCTCTACCTGCACCCGCACCAGTTCGGCCTTCTTCTTTCACTGCGTCTTCCTCTTCTTCCTCTGTTACTGCTGCCAGACCTGGACCTTCTTCGGCAAGACAGGCACCTCACTCTACTGGGCTTCACATGACTAACCGGAAACCTAACACTGACCCTAACCTAAACACTTTGCCTAACCTTGACTCTGACATCTTGGAACGCACACCTTCTGCTAACCCGGACTTTCCTAAACTCTGCAAGGCTCTATACTACGTGTGCCAACTGCGCAGGCACATGACAAACTGGCAGACTCTTCCGCGCGCCATCAGCCGTGACTTAAGCCACTTGGCCAGCAACATCAAGCCCATTCACCCTTCTGCTGAACTGGTCGCGGACATCTCATCTCTCTTCTCTCGAACTGGGGATGACCTGAGGGATAGGGTAGCCCGACACTTTAGTGAGCGCCTGGATTTGAACCTGACGGCCCTGAGGACTTACAACCCTCTTGACAAGGAACAAGCCGTGGAAGTCGTTATCAAACAGATAACACTCCGTCTAGGGAGTAAAGGTACCACCTTTAGCGTTAGGACCCTGGTCGAAGGTGAGGCTAAGGCGATCTGGAGTGAGGATAAGGCAAGGCAGTCCACTGAAGGTGAGCGTAAGGTAACGAGCGATGAGGACACGAGATTCGTCCGGAAGCCCAATCCGGCCAAGAAATCCTGTCACATGATCACCCCTCCCACCACCGTCTTCAACCGCTACTCTGTCTTGGCTGACCTTGATGCTGACACTGTGGAACCTGATTCTCCTCTTCTTACTCGTACTGAAACTAAACCTGTTGCTTCCTCCAAATCTCCTCTCCCCTGTGATCTCAATGACTCTCCTTCTCCTCCTAGGAAAACTCCACGCCGCCTACCTAATGACCCCCTCTCCTCTCCTAAGACTACTGTCTCTTTCACCCCTCTAACCTCTACTCGCACCATCCCTCATGGTACCACTTCTACCTCCACTGCTTCTTCTTCTGTACCTACTGAATCCTCCTCGAGCATCACAGCGGTACCCCCGATGACTACTCCTGCATCCTCTCTTCCTCCGCCTCCTTCTTCTTCTTCCTCTCCTCCTCGGTACTCACGCCACTTGGGTGATGACAAGGGTTCTTGGAAGATCCACCTAAGACCGGACACCCGCACCTTGATTCTCTCTGACTCCAACTTCAAGCATCTTACTGAACCAGACATCCCTACTCACTTCCAACTGGAATGCTTCTCTGGAGCTAACTTTATCAATGCACTCCATCTGGTTCAGAAACTTCCTAACGGACAGCTGGACAATCTGGTCATCGCCATGGGCATTAACCACAAGGAGCACAACTTTCGCACTCGCACCTTACCTGCCATCAACATCTTCTTTGAGCACTGTAGACCCAAGGCCCGGGTGGTCACCGCTGTGGGCGTCTCTATCAACCCTCATCTATCTGACTCTGACACTACCAACCTTGCTGAGATCAACCACACACTACAGACAATCACTCACAACAAATACATTAAACCGCTCACTTCCAATCAGATAGACACTGATAGTGACATGATACACTACACGCGGGACACACAGACGAACATACTAAGCAAAATACTACAACACTGCAATACAACACCAAAAAACTAACACAACACAATCAAAACCAAGACAACATTAACAGCACATCCTCTAAGTATACAATGAACCTATCAAACCACACACTAACGACAGCTGAAACTGACCTGTTGGATCTAGGTCTGTCGTTTGTACCTAATATAAATAGGGTTGATTACTCCTGCATTGAAAAATCTTTACATAAATTAATTAGATCGATTAAATATAGGGACCACTTTGGCGACGATAACCAGGCTCCCCAACGTATCATTAGTAATGCTAAGAACTTTACGCACCCCAGCAGCTGGGAGCCTAGGTACAAGGATTTAGGAGATGACGCTCAACAACTCATATCCAAACTTCAGGAAACTACTGAGACTATTTTGCGCAAATTTCCGTTAAAAGATAACTCTTATCTGATTAAAACTCAACATAATATAACTAGGGAACAGAGACAAGCCATAAGCAAATTGCGCGCTAACGATAACATAATTGTGAAATCAGCAGACAAGGGAGGGATGGTTTGTGTACTAGATAAGGCAGCGTATCTGACGGAGGCGTATAGACAATTAGATAACACTAAATATTATAAAAGTATAGAGGAGCCCTTGCAAAAACATAATATACCTGCAATTAACTGTGTTCTAGAAGATCTTTACAACCAGGGTTACATAGATAAGAGGCAGCATGAATATCTTAATGCTAGCGAAGCAGATAAATTAAGAAACTTTTATCTCCTACCTAAAATACATAAACCTATTAGTAAATGGACTTTACCTAATAAGATGCCTGAGGGACGGCCGATCGTGGGCGATTGCGGCACAGAATCGCGCAGAGTAAGTGAGTATATCGATAGTTTCCTCAAACCTTTAGCCAATAAACATCCATCTTACATAAAAGACACTTATGATTTTATTAATAAAATAAGGAATCGTAGAATAGACAGTAAGTACATCTTGGTAACCGGGGACATCACCGCTCTCTACACTAATATGAATATTGATCGCACGCTCGCTATAGTCAAAGACATGTTCGATAAACATCCTGACCCACATAGGCCTGATAACGAATTACTGGAACTGCTTGAGATAGCTCTTAAGAATAATGACTTCTCCTTCTGCAATAAATTCTTTCTCCAGATATTCGGAACTGCCATGGGCAAGACCTTTGCTCCCAATCTTGCCAACATCTATCTTCTGGAATTTGATAATAACGCATGCACTGGCTTCCATATAAGCCCGGAAGAATTCTTTAGATTCCTTGATGACGTGTTCTTTCTTTGGCCTGGTACGATAGACGAACTTAAACAATTCGAAGAATTTCTAAATTCCATAATACCTGATATAAAAGTTACACTCGTTTATAGCGACACGGCGATAAACTTCCTGGATACTACAATATTCAAACATATGGAAAATGGCATAACAACACTGCAAACTAAGGTATATTTTAAGGAAACTGACACGCATCAGCTACTGCATCACTCTTCTTTCCATCCTCCGCACACATTCATGGGTATAGTCAAGTCACAGGTTTTAAGGTTTAAAAGACTTTCATCATTTAAAAGCGATTACGACCAGGCCTGCCATATTCTATTCAATAGTCTTAAAATACGCGGTTATAATACAAGAAAACTAAGAAAAACTAAATTAGATATCTGGACAGAATACAGGCCTAGATCCAACAATAAATCTCCTCCTAAAGCACTACTGCCTATCGTCATTCCTTACAGCTCTCTGTCTACTAAACTGGTCTATGAATGGAAGAAACTGCTCTTGGACTCTCCTTTGTTTAACGGCTATAGAGTAATACCTGCATTTTCTAGAAATAAAAACTTAGGCGAATTGCTGGCTCCACGTAAGAATAATAGGCCTATTAAATCACATGAACAGGGAGGGTCCTTTAGATGCATGGGTCCCCGTTGTAAAACCTGTAAACACGTTAATGTTACTAGCACCTTCAACAGTACATACACACGTAGACAATATAAGATAGCTAATAGACTTGACTGTAAAAGCTGTAATGTGGTATACCTTATAACATGTAACTTATGCAATAAGCAATACGTAGGACAAACCCTTAGACGACTTTGTGATAGATTAACGGACCACAGATCTAATATAGTAACCCTTAAGGACACTCCAATAGCCAAACACTTTACCTTACCGTACCACTCGATAGCTAATATAACAATAACACCAATAGACACATTTTCTGCTGCGGAGCTTTCTCTTTGTAGGGGGGACATCAAGAAATTAAGAATCAAGATATTACAGAAGGAGACGTACTGGCAACACCAACTCATGACACTGGAACCTCACGGCATCAACCTCAACAACAGGAAATAGTCGGATGGAGACGGGGGGCGGACTGAGCCAGTGCTCATTTTTTCGTATATTCCTAACCTAACCTGCCCGAGCCTCTTCGTTCTTCGCCGTCATCCCACTATTTCCTTACCTCAAAGACACCGGATCCACACACGCCGCCTTCTCACTCACATTCAAGACACCGACAAACACATCAAAGACAAGAAGACAAACATCTCGGAAGAAAGTCACGAACCATGCTGTCTATGTTTATTCACGGCTTAACGCATTCGATGTAGTATTTAATTTCGTTCGCACCTATTGCTTTGATGTTGGAAGCTTAGTAATTGGGGCTTGTAGAGCTTTGATGTTAGGTGCTAAATTGTATTGTTTGCGCATATCGCTTTGATGTATTCATTCTAATTTGGTGATTTTTATCGGACTTTGTATTTGCGCTTTAATAGTCTCTGTGTATGGGCCTTCTAGCATACAAACACCGGCATGTTATAGCTTAAACAAACACTTAGGCTTAGAAGTTTGGGTATATAAGACTCACCTGAGGGTCTTACTAGTCATTCCTGAAGAAGACGAAACAGTCGAAACGTCGAATGATAGTTGTTTTGCGTGCGTTTTTGAATAAATCTTTGAAAATCGTCGTCGTTGTTACTCGAAAATGAATTACGGACAGAACAGACACCAGCCTAGGACTTTCAACACGCAGGGACGGCAGCATCAGCACTTTGACCACACGAGGAACCCACCACAGGGACCGGGTAAGCAATTTCAAAGTAACAATTTTGATTTTAAGCGTTTAGAATCCCTGATGGAAGGAATGGCCAAATCGGTCAACGCGCTGGTGGGGAGGGTAAATTTACTTGAGAAGGGTCCACCTTCTCACCAACCCAAGGTAACGGTAACGCCAGCCGCCTCTGCCCCCCTGCTTCCAAACCCGTGGCCTCTTCTTCCTCCTCCCGCTCGTGCCGGGCCTTCCTCAGCACGCCCTCTACCTGCACCCGCACCAGTTCGGCCTTCTTCTTTCACTGCGTCTTCCTCTTCTTCCTCTGTTACTGCTGCCAGACCTGGACCTTCTTCGGCAAGACAGGCACCTCACTCTACTGGGCTTCACATGACTAACCGGAAACCTAACACTGACCCTAACCTAAACACTTTGCCTAACCTTGACTCTGACATCTTGGAACGCACACCTTCTGCTAACCCGGACTTTCCTAAACTCTGCAAGGCTCTATACTACGTGTGCCAACTGCGCAGGCACATGACAAACTGGCAGACTCTTCCGCGCGCCATCAGCCGTGACTTAAGCCACTTGGCCAGCAACATCAAGCCCATTCACCCTTCTGCTGAACTGGTCGCGGACATCTCATCTCTCTTCTCTCGAACTGGGGATGACCTGAGGGATAGGGTAGCCCGACACTTTAGTGAGCGCCTGGATTTGAACCTGACGGCCCTGAGGACTTACAACCCTCTTGACAAGGAACAAGCCGTGGAAGTCGTTATCAAACAGATAACACTCCGTCTAGGGAGTAAAGGTACCACCTTTAGCGTTAGGACCCTGGTCGAAGGTGAGGCTAAGGCGATCTGGAGTGAGGATAAGGCAAGGCAGTCCACTGAAGGTGAGCGTAAGGTAACGAGCGATGAGGACACGAGATTCGTCCGGAAGCCCAATCCGGCCAAGAAATCCTGTCACATGATCACCCCTCCCACCACCGTCTTCAACCGCTACTCTGTCTTGGCTGACCTTGATGCTGACACTGTGGAACCTGATTCTCCTCTTCTTACTCGTACTGAAACTAAACCTGTTGCTTCCTCCAAATCTCCTCTCCCCTGTGATCTCAATGACTCTCCTTCTCCTCCTAGGAAAACTCCACGCCGCCTACCTAATGACCCCCTCTCCTCTCCTAAGACTACTGTCTCTTTCACCCCTCTAACCTCTACTCGCACCATCCCTCATGGTACCACTTCTACCTCCACTGCTTCTTCTTCTGTACCTACTGAATCCTCCTCGAGCACCACAGCGGTACCCCCGATGACTACTCCTGCATCCTCTCTTCCTCCTCCGCCTCCTTCTTCTTCTTCCTCTCCTCCTCGGTACTCACGCCACTTGGGTGATAACAAGGGTTCTTGGAAGATCCACCTAAGACCGGACACCCGCACCTTGATTCTCTCTGACTCCAACTGCAAGCATCTTACTGAACAGGACATCCCCACTCACTTCCAACTGGAATGCTTCTCTGGCGCTAACTTTAGCAATGCACTGCATCTGGTTCAGAAACTTCCTAACGCACAGCTGGACAATCTGGTCA
>JACEVL010000302.1:172500-230000 GCA_020284085.1 Aporrectodea caliginosa
TATACTACGTGTGCCAACTGCGCAGGCACATGACAAACTGGCAGACTCTTCCGCGCGCCATCAGCCGTGACTTAAGCCACTTGGCCAGCAACATCAAGCCCATTCACCCTTCTGCTGAACTGGTCGCGGACATCTCATCTCTCTTCTCTCGAACTGGGGATGACCTGAGGGATAGGGTAGCCCGACACTTTAGTGAGCGCCTGGATTTGAACCTGACGGCCCTGAGGACTTACAACCCTCTTGACAAGGAACAAGCCGTGGAAGTCGTTATCAAACAGATAACACTCCGTCTAGGGAGTAAAGGTACCACCTTTAGCGTTAGGACCCTGGTCGAAGGTGAGGCTAAGGCGATCTGGAGTGAGGATAAGGCAAGGCAGTCCACTGAAGGTGAGCGTAAGGTAACGAGCGATGAGGACACGGGATTCGTCCGGAAGCCCAATCCGGCCAAGAAATCCTGTCACATGACCACCCCTCCCACCACCGTCTTCAACCGCTACTCTGTCTTGGCTGACCTTGATGCTGACACTGTGGAACCTGATTCTCCCTCTTCTTACTCGTACTGAAACTAAACCTGTTGCTTCCTCCAAATCTCCTCTCCCCTGTGATCTCAATGACTCTCCTTCTCCTCCTAGGAAAACTCCACGCCGCCTACCTAATGACCCCCTCTCCTCTCCTAAGACTACTGTCTCTTTCACCCCTCTAACCTCTACTCGCACCATCCCTCATGGTACCACTTCTACCTCCACTGCTTCTTCTTCTGTACCTACTGAATCCTCCTCGAGCACCACAGCGGTACCCCCGATGACTACTCCTGCATCCTCTCTTCCTCCTCCGCCTCCTCCTTCTTCTTCTTCCTCTCCTCCTCGGTACTCGCGCCACTTGGGTGATAACAAGGATTCTTGGAAGATCCACCTAAGACCGGACACCCGCACCTTGATTCTCTCGGACTCCAACTGCAGGGATCTTACTGAGCAGGACATCCCCACTCACTTCCAACTGGAATGCTTCTCTGGCGCTAACTTTAGCAATGCACTGCATCTGGTTCAGAAACTTCCTAACGCACAGCTGGACAATCTCGTCATCGCCATGGGCATTAACCACAAGCAGCAAGTCTTTCGTACTCGCACCTTACCTGCCATTAACATCTTCTTTGAACACTGTAGACCCAAGGCCCGGGTGGTTACCGCTGTGGGCGTCTCCATCAATCCTCATCTACCTGACTCTGAGACTACCAACCTTGCTGAGATCAATCACACACTACAGTCAATCACTCACAACAAATACGTTAAACCACTCACTTCCAATCAGATAGACACTCATGGTGACATGATACACTACACGCGGGACACACAGACGAACATACTAAGCAAAATACTACAACACTGCAGCACAACACCAAAAAACTAACACAGCACAATCAAAACCAAGACAACACTAACAGCACATCCTCTAAGTATACAATGAACCTATCAAACCAAACACTAACGACAGCTGAAACTGACCTGTTGGATCTAGGTCTGTCGTTTGTACCTAATATAAATAGGGTTGATTACTCCTGCATTGAAAAATCTTTACATAAATTAATTAGATCGATTAAATATAGGGACCACTTTGGCGGCGACGATAACCAGGCTCCCCAACATATCATTAGTAATGCTAAGAACTTTACGCACCCCAGTACCTGGGAGCCTAGGTACAAGGATTTAGGATCTGACGCTCAACAACTCATATCCAAACTTCAGGAAACTACTGAGACTATTTTGCGCAAATTTCCGTTAAAAGATAACTCTTATCTGATTAAAACTCAACCTAATATAACTAGGGAACAGAGACAAGCCATAAGCAAATTACGCGCTAATGATGACATAATTATTAAATCAGCGGACAAAGGAGGGATGGTTTGTGTTTTAGATAAGGCAGCGTATCTCACAGAGGCGTATAGACAACTAGATAACACTAAATATTATAAAAGTATAGAGGAGCCTATGCAAAAACATAATATACCTGCAATTAATTGTGTTCTAGAAGATCTGCACAACCAGTGTTACATAACTAAGAGGCAGCATGAATATCTTAATGCTAGTCAAACAGATAAATTAAGAAATTTTTATCTCCTACCTAAAATACATAAACCTATTAGTAAATGGACTTTACCTAATAAGATGCCTGAGGGACGGCCGATCGTGGGCGATTGCGGCACAGAATCGCGCAGAGTAAGTGAGTATATCGATAGTTTCCTCAAACCTTTAGCCAATAAACATCCATCTTACATCAAAGACACTTATGATTTTATTAATAAAATAAGGAATCGTAGAATAGACAGTAAGTACATCTTGGTAACCGGGGACATCACCGCTCTCTACACTAATATGAATATTGATCGCACGCTCTCTATAGTCAAAGACATGTTCGATAAGCATCCTGACCCACATAGGCCTGATAACGAGTTACTGGAACTGCTTGAGATAGCTCTTAAGAATAATGACTTCTCCTTCTGCAATAAATTCTTTCTCCAGATATTCGGAACTGCCATGGGCAAGACCTTTGCTCCCAATCTTGCCAACATCTATCTTCTGGAATTTGATAATAGCGCATGCACTGGCTTCCATATTAGCCCGGAAGAATTCTTTAGATTCCTTGATGACGTGTTCTTTCTTTGGCCTGGTACGATAGACGAACTTAAACAATTCGAGGAATTTCTCAATACCATAATACCTGATATAAAAGTTACACTCGTTTATAGCGACACGGCGATAAACTTCCTGGATACTACAATATTCAAACATATGGAAAATGGCATAACAACACTGCAAACTAAGGTATATTTTAAGGAAACTGACACGCATCAGCTACTGCATCACTCTTCTTTCCATCCTCCGCACACATTCATGGGTATAGTCAAGTCACAGGTTTTAAGGTTTAAAAGACTTTCATCATTTAAAAGCGATTACGACCAGGCCTGCCATATTCTATTCAATAGTCTTAAAATACGCGGTTATAATACAAGAAAACTAAGAAAAACTAAATTAGATATCTGGACAGAATACAGGCCTAGATCCAACAATAAATCTCCTCCTAAAGCACTACTGCCTATCGTCATTCCTTACAGCTCTCTGTCTACTAAACTGGTCTATGAATGGAAGAAACTGCTCTTGGACTCTCCTTTGTTTAACGGCTATAGAGTAATACCTGCATTTTCTAGAAATAAAAACTTAGGCGAATTGCTGGCTCCACGTAAGAATAATAGGCCTATTAAATCACATGAACAGGGAGGGTCCTTTAGATGCATGGGTCCCCGTTGTAAAACCTGTAAACACGTTAATGTTACTAACACCTTCAACAGTACATACACACGTAGACAATATAAGATAGCTAATAGACTTGACTGTAAAAGCTGTAATGTGGTATACCTTATAACATGTAACTTATGCAATAAGCAATACGTAGGACAAACCCTTAGACGACTTTGTGATAGATTAACGGACCACAGATCTAATATAGTAACCCTTAAGGACACTCCAATAGCCAAACACTTTACCTTACCGTACCACTCGATAGCTAACATAACAATAACACCAATAGACACATTTTCTGCTGCGGAGCTTTCTCTTTGTAGGGGGGACATCAAGAAATTAAGAATCAAGATATTACAGAAGGAGACGTACTGGCAACACCAACTCATGACACTGGAACCTCACGGCATCAACCTCAACAACAGGAAATAGTCGGATGGAGACGGGGGGCGGACTGAGCCAGTGCTCATTTTTTCGTATATTCCTAACCTAACCTGCCCGAGCCTCTTCGTTCTTCGCCGTCATCCCACTATTTCCTTACCTCAAAGACACCGGATCCCACACACGCCGCCTTCTCACTTACATTCAAGACACCGACAAACACATCAAAGACAAGAAGACAAACATCTCGGCAAGAAAGTCACAGCATAGCGCATTCAATGTACTGTTTAATTTCGTTCGCACCTATTGCTTTGATGTTAGAAGGGCAGTAATTGGGGCTTGTAGAGCTTTGATGTTAGGTGCTAAATTGTATTGTTTGCGCATATCGCTTTGATGTATTCATTCTATCGCTTTGGTGATTTTTATCGGACTTTTTATTTGCGCTTTAATAGTCTCTATGTATGGGCCTTCTAGCATACAAACACCGGCATGTTATAGCTTAAACAAACACCTAGGCTTAGAAGTTTGGGTATATAAGACTCACCTGAGGGTCTTACCAGTCATTCCTGAAGAAGACGAAACAGTCGAAACGTCGAATGATAGTTGTTTTGCGTTTTGAATAAATCTTTGAAAATCGTCGTCGTCGTTGCTCGATAATGCATTACGGAAAGAACAGATACCAGGATGGGACTTTCAACACACAGGGACGGCAGCATCAGCACTTTGACCACACGAGGAACCCACCACAGGGACCGGGTAAGCAATTTCAAAGTAACAATTTTGATTTTAAGCGTTTAGAATCCCTGATGGAAGGAATGGCCAAATCGGTCAACGCGCTGGTGGGGAGGGTAAATTTACTTGAGAAGGGTCCACCTTCTCACCAACCCAAGGTAACGGTAACGCCAGCCGCCTCTGCCCCCCTGCTTCCAAACCCGTGGCCTCTTCTTCCTCCTCCCGCTCGTGCCGGGCCTTCCTCAGCACGCCCTCTACCTGCACCCGCACCAGTTCGGCCTTCTTCTTTCACTGCGTCTTCCTCTTCTTCCTCTGTTACTGCTGCCAGACCTGGACCTTCTTCGGCAAGACAGGCACCTCACTCTACTGGGCTTCACATGACTAACCGGAAACCTAACACTGACCCTAACCTAAACACTTTGCCTAACCTTGACTCTGACATCTTGGAACGCACACCTTCTGCTAACCCGGACTTTCCTAAACTCTGCAAGGCTCTATACTACGTGTGCCAACTGCGCAGGCACATGACAAACTGGCAGACTCTTCCGCGCGCCATCAGCCGTGACTTAAGCCACTTGGCCAGCAACATCAAGCCCATTCACCCTTCTGCTGAACTGGTCGCGGACATCTCATCTCTCTTCTCTCGAACTGGGGATGACCTGAGGGATAGGGTAGCCCGACACTTTAGTGAGCGCCTGGATTTGAACCTGACGGCCCTGAGGACTTACAACCCTCTTGACAAGGAACAAGCCGTGGAAGTCGTTATCAAACAGATAACACTCCGTCTAGGGAGTAAAGGTACCACCTTTAGCGTTAGGACCCTGGTCGAAGGTGAGGCTAAGGCGATCTGGAGTGAGGATAAGGCAAGGCAGTCCACTGAAGGTGAGCGTAAGGTAACGAGCGATGAGGACACGGATTCGTCCGGAAGCCCAATCCGGCCAAGAAATCCTGTCACATGATCACCCCTCCCACCACCGTCTTCAACCGCTACTCTGTCTTGGCTGACCTTGATGCTGACACTGTGGAACCTGATTCTCCTCTTCTTACTCGTACTGAAACTAAACCTGTTGCTTCCTCCAAATCTCCTCTCCCCTGTGATCTCAATGACTCTCCTTCTCCTCCTAGGAAAACTCCACGCCGCCTACCTAATGACCCCCTCTCCTCTCCTAAGACTACTGTCTCTTTCACCCCTCTAACCTCTACTCGCACCATCCCTCATGGTACCACTTCTACCTCCACTGCTTCTTCTTCTGTACCTACTGAATCCTCCTCGAGCACCACAGCGGTACCCCCGATGACTACTCCTGCATCCTCTCTTCCTCCTCCGCCTCCTTCTTCTTCTTCCTCTCCTCCTCGGTACTCGCGCCACTTGGGTGATAACAAGGATTCTTGGAAGATCCACCTAAGACCGGACACCCGCACCTTGATTCTCTCGGACTCCAACTGCAGGGATCTTACTGAGCAGGACATCCCCACTCACTTCCAACTGGAATGCTTCTCTGGCGCTAACTTTAGCAATGCACTGCATCTGGTTCAGAAACTTCCTAACGCACAGCTGGACAATCTGGTCATCGCCATGGGCATTAACCACAAGCAGCACAACTTTCGTACTCGCACCTTACCTGCCATTAACATCTTCTTTGAACACTGTAGACCCAAGGCCCGGGTGGTTACCGCTGTGGGCGTCTCCATCAATCCTCATCTACCTGACTCTGAGACTACCAACCTTGCTGAGATCAATCACACACTACAGTCAATCACTCACAACAAATACGTTAAACCACTCACTTCCAATCAGATAGACACTCATAGTGACATGATACACTACACGCGGGACACACAGACGAACATACTAAGCAAAATACTACAACACTGCAGCACAACACCAAAAAACTAACACAACACAATCAAAACCAAGACAACATTAACAGCACATCCTCTAAGTATACAATGAACCTATCAAACCACACACTAACGACAGCTGAAACTGACCTGTTGGATCTAGGTCTGTCGTTTGTACCTAATATAAATAGGGTTGATTACTCCTGCATTGAAAAATCTTTACATAAATTAATTAGATCGATTAAATATAGGGACCACTTTGGCGACGATAACCAGGCTCCCCAACGTATCATTAGTAATGCTAAGAACTTTACGCACCCCAGCAGCTGGGAGCCTAGGTACAAGGATTTAGGAGATGACGCTCAACAACTCATATCCAAACTTCAGGAAACTACTGAGACTATTTTGCGCAAATTTCCGTTAAAAGATAACTCTTATCTGATTAAAACTGAACATAATATAACTAGGGAACAGAGACAAGCCATAAGCAAATTACGCGCTAATGATAACATAATTGTGAAATCAGCGGACAAGGGAGGGATGGTTTGTGTACTAGATAAGGCAGCGTATCTGACAGAGGCGTATAGACAACTAGATAACACTAAATATTATAAAAGTATAGAGGAGCCCTTGCAAAAACATAATATACCTGCAATTAACTGTGTTCTAGAAGATCTTTACAACCAGGGTTACATAGATAAGAGGCAGCATGAATATCTTAATGCTAGCGAAGCAGATAAATTAAGAAACTTTTATCTCCTACCTAAAATACATAAACCTATTAGTAAATGGACTTTACCTAATAAGATGCCTGAGGGACGGCCGATCGTGGGCGATTGCGGCACAGAATCGCGCAGAGTAAGTGAGTATATCGATAGTTTCCTCAAACCTTTAGCCAATAAACATCCATCTTACATCAAAGACACTTATGATTTTATTAATAAAATAAGGAATCGTAGAATAGACAGTAAGTACATCTTGGTAACCGGGGACATCACCGCTCTCTACACTAATATGAATATTGATCGCACGCTCTCTATAGTCAAAGACATGTTCGATAAGCATCCTGACCCACATAGGCCTGATAACGAGTTACTGGAACTGCTTGAGATAGCTCTTAAGAATAATGACTTCTCCTTCTGCAATAAATTCTTTCTCCAGATATTCGGAACTGCCATGGGCAAGACCTTTGCTCCCAATCTTGCCAACATCTATCTTCTGGAATTTGATAATAGCGCATGCACTGGCTTCCATATAAGCCCGGAAGAATTCTTTAGATTCCTTGATGACGTGTTCTTTCTTTGGCCTGGTACGATAGACGAACTTAAACAATTCGAGGAATTTCTCAATACCATAATACCTGATATAAAAGTTACACTCGTCTATAGCGACACGGCGATAAACTTCCTGGATACTACAATATTCAAACATATGGAAAATGGCATAACAACACTGCAAACTAAGGTATATTTTAAGGAAACTGACACGCATCAGCTACTGCATCACTCTTCTTTCCATCCTCCGCACACATTCATGGGTATAGTCAAGTCACAGGTTTTAAGGTTTAAAAGACTTTCATCATTTAAAAGCGATTACGACCAGGCCTGCCATATTCTATTCAATAGTCTTAAAATACGCGGTTATAATACAAGAAAACTAAGAAAAACTAAATTAGATATCTGGACAGAATACAGGCCTAGATCCAACAATAAATCTCCTCCTAAAGCACTACTGCCTATCGTCATTCCTTACAGCTCTCTGTCTACTAAACTGGTCTATGAATGGAAGAAACTGCTCTTGGACTCTCCTTTGTTTAACGGCTATAGAGTAATACCTGCATTTTCTAGAAATAAAAACTTAGGCGAATTGCTGGCTCCACGTAAGAATAATAGGCCTATTAAATCACATGAACAGGGAGGGTCCTTTAGATGCATGGGTCCCCGTTGTAAAACCTGTAAACACGTTAATGTTACTAACACCTTCAACAGTACATACACACGTAGACAATATAAGATAGCTAATAGACTTGACTGTAAAAGCTGTAATGTAGTATACCTTATAACATGTAACTTATGCAATAAGCAATACGTAGGACAAACCCTTAGACGACTTTGTGATAGATTAACGGACCACAGATCTAATATAGTAACCCTTAAGGACACTCCAATAGCCAAACACTTTACCTTACCGTACCACTCGATAGCTAACATAACAATAACACCAATAGACACATTTTCTGCTGCGGAGCTTTCTATTTGTAGGGGGGACATCAAGAAATTAAGAATCAAGATATTACAGAAGGAGACGTACTGGCAACATCAACTCATGACACTGGAACCTCACGGCATCAACCTCAACAACAGGAAATAGTCGGATGGAGACGGGGGGCGGACTGAGCCAGTGCTCATTTTTTCGTATATTCCTAACCTAACCTGCCCGAGCCTCTTCGTTCTTCGCCGTCATCCCACTATTTCCTTACCTCAAAGACACCGGATCCACACACGCCGCCTTCTCACTTACATTCAAGACACCGACAAACAACATCAAAGACAAGAAGACAAACATCTCGGAAAGAAATGCTGTCTTATGTTTATTCAGCATAACGCATTCGATGTACTGTTTAATTTCGTTCGCACCTATTGCTTTGATGTTGGAAGCTTAGTAATTGGGGCTTGTAGAGCTTTGATGTTAGGTGTTAAATTGTATTGTTTGCGCATATCGCTTTGATGTATTGCATATCTAAGCAAACTAGATTTGTTCATCTTTTATCGGACTTTTTATCGGACATTGCGCTTTAATAGTCTCTGTGTATGGGCCTTCTAGCATACAAACACCGGCATGTTATAGCTTAAACAAACACCTAGGCTTAGAAGTTTGGGTATATAAGACTCACCTGAGGGTCTTACTAGTCATTCCTGAAGAAGACGAAACAGTCGAAACGTCGAATGATAGTTGTTTTGCGTTTTGAATAAATCTTTGTAAAATCGTCGTCGTCGTTGCTCGATAATGCATTACGGCAAGAACAGATACCAGGATGGGACTTTCAACACACAGGGACGGCAGCATCAGCACTTTGACCACACGAGGAACCCACCACAGGGACCGGGTAAGCAATTTCAAAGTAACAATTTTGATTTTAAGCGTTTAGAATCCCTGATGGAAGGAATGGCCAAATCGGTCAACGCGCTGGTGGGGAGGGTAAGTTTACTAGAGAAGGGTCCACCTTCTCACCAACCCAAGGTAACGGTAACGCCAGCCGCCTCTGCCCCCCTGCTTCCAAACCCGTGGCCTCTTCTTCCTCCTCCCGCTCGTGCCGGGCCTTCCTCAGCACGCCCTTTACCTGCACCCGCACCAGTTCGGCCTTCTTCTTTCACTGCGTCTTCCTCTTCTTCCTCTTTTACTGCTGCCAGACCTGGACCTTCTTCGGCAAGACAGGCACCTCACTCTACTGGGCTTCACATGACTAACCGGAAACCTAACACTGACCCTAACCTAAACACTTTGCCTAACCTTGACTCTGACATCTTGGAACGCACACCTTCTGCTAACCCGGACTTTCCTAAACTCTGCAAGGCTCTATACTACGTGTGCCAACTGCGCAGGCACATGACAAACTGGCAGACTCTTCCGCGCGCCATCAGCCGTGACTTAAGCCACTTGGCCAGCAACATCAAGCCCATTCACCCTTCTGCTGAACTGGTCGCGGACATCTCATCTCTCTTCTCTCGAACTGGGGATGACCTGAGGGATAGGGTAGCCCGACACTTTAGTGAGCGCCTGGATTTGAACCTGACGGCCCTGAGGACTTACAACCCTCTTGACAAGGAACAAGCCGTGGAAGTCGTTATCAAACAGATAACACTCCGTCTAGGGAGTAAAGGTACCACCTTTAGCGTTAGGACCCTGGTCGAAGGTGAGGCTAAGGCGATCTGGAGTGAGGATAAGGCAAGGCAGTCCACTGAAGGTGAGCGTAAGGTAACGAGCGATGAGGACATCTTCGTCCGGAAGCCCAATCCGGCCAAGAAATCCTGTCACATGACCACCCCTCCCACCACCGTCTTCAACCGCTACTCTGTCTTGGCTGACCTTGATGCTGACACTGTGGAACCTGATTCTCCTCTTCTTACTCGTACTGAAACTAAACCTGTTGCTTCCTCCAAATCTCCTCTCTCCTGTGATCTCAATGACACTCCTTCTCCTCCTAGGAAAACTCCACGCCGCCTACCTAATGACCCCCTCTCCTCTCCTAAGACTCCTGTCTCTTTCACCCCTCTAACCTCTACTCGCTCCATCCCTCATGATACCACTTCTACCTCCACTGCTTCTTCTTCTGTACCTACTGAATCCTCCTCGAGCATCACAGCGGTACCCCCGATGACTACTCCTGCATCCTCTCTTCCTCCGCCTCCTTCTTCTTCTTCCTCTCCTCCTCGGTACTCGCGCCACTTGGGTGATAACAAGGATTCTTGGAAGATCCACCTAAGACCGGACACCCGCACCTTGATTCTCTCGGACTCCAACTGCAGGGATCTTACTGAGCAGGACATCCCCACTCACTTCCAACTGGAATGCTTCTCTGGCGCTAACTTTAGCAATGCACTGCAGCTGGTTCAGAAACTTCCTAACGCACAGCTGGACAATCTCGTCATCGCCATGGGCATTAACCACAAGCAGCAAGTCTTTCGTACTCGCACCTTACCTGCCATTAACATCTTCTTTGAACACTGTAGACCCAAGGCCCGGGTGGTTACCGCTGTGGGCGTCTCCATCAATCCTCATCTACCTGACTCTGAGACTACCAACCTTGCTGAGATCAATCACACACTACAGTCAATCACTCACAACAAATACGTTAAACCACTCACTTCCAATCAGATAGACACTCATGGTGACATGGTACACTACACGCGGGACACACAGACGAACATACTAAGCAGAATACTACAACCTCAGTGGCCGAAAAAAGTGGCGTCATAACTAATAATAATTTAACTATTTTCTGGCTTACTAGGACCCAAATAAGTCCCACAAAAAAGTTCAGCTCATTTGCATAATAGTTTTTGCATAATTAATGATGTCCAACCTATTGGACATTGACACTCAGAATCAAATGTCCAACGAGTTGGACAAATCCATACAAGTAGTTCATGAATACTAAAAATAGCAGTTCAGATGTAGAAATGTTGTAGAAATGTTGAAATAACTATAATTATAAACTACAAATAATTATAATTAAAAAATTCATTGAATTCATAAATTTACAGTGTGTTCATGCCGATAATCATCGTAAACGGTCCTTAAAGCCTACAAATCAAATCAAATTGACAAATACTAAACAAGTAGTTCATGAATACCAGAAATAGCAGTTTAGATGTAGAAATGTTGAGTAAGTATACAAATAATTAGAAAAATTCATTGAATTCATAAATTTACAGTATGCACATGCCAATAATCATCGTAAACAGTCCTACTAGCCTACACGGTCGTGTGGTAGTCTTGGAAACAGTTACGATCTGCAACAAGGCAAAGATGCACATCACATGATATGCAATGAAATTTAGTTTTTTTTGAGCATCCAGAGTTCTTGCAACGCACAGCATTCTTGACGTTGTCGATGGCCGGAAGATGTTTCGCACCAGAGAAGCGCCTGTATTCCGATGGTGTATTCGATTTACGTCGCTTTGTCGGTGGTGGTGGAGCATCCGAGTCGCTGCTGTCAGTTTGAACAGTCGCTGACAGGAACTTCTCACCGATGTCCATGCGAAAGGCGAGGGAGTCTTGAATGTCCTTGCGGGCAGTTTTCAGTTGCCTGCAGTCTTCTCGGTACTGTATCCATGAATTGATGACGCAAAGATCAAAGAAATGCAGAATTGTTCGAATTGTCCATTTTCGGGTTCGTGTCTTCATTCGGTAGTAGCTCAGCATCCTGTCACACAAATCTACGCCGCCCATTTTCGAATTATACTGCCTAATAATTTCGGGACGTTCCACTTCGATGTAGGACTTTGTGCGTTTGTCCCAGCGTCGGCATTTGTCCAACTGTTCGATGCCATGTGCAGCCGAAGCAATGAGTATTGGTTTTCTATCAAACCACGTTACAATCGCAATTCTTCCATCATTGCGGACGATCATTTCACAGGCACCTCTGCCACGCTTCGCTAATTCTCGAACATTTGACAGTTGATGAACAACAGCAGGAATCCGATTTCTCATGATAGTACCCGTGATGTACACGCCCTTCTGTAACATGTATTCTGTAAGTGAAATGCTCGTAAAATATCGATCGCAGTAGACATGAGTACCTGCAGTCAGTCCTTCGCATAGATGAGCGATTACCAGAGCACCAACACCTAGATTAGGCACGGGATGATAAGAACTAACTCCTTGATCGACGACAAAGTCAAGAACTAAACCTTGCGGATTTGCTAGTACAAAGTTCTTCAAACCAATTGGGTTGGGTTTGTTCGGAACATATCGTCGTGCCGGCGATGCTCCTGTGAATGGTATCATTTGTTCGTCGATACTGACATCACGACATCTACTCTGAGCAAGACATCCACGGCGCACGCGATCCAGTAACGGACGAACTTTCCAAAATCTGTCGGCCTTCCTAACCTCATCTGTTACATCCGAATCTATGACAACTTTGAGATTTGATCTGATCTTGAAGAAACGTTTACGCGTGATGACGTCTGCAATCGATTGGACACGGTAGTTGTTCTGCCAGAACATATTGACTCGTGGGTACGGAATCGCTGACATTACAATGCTAGCACCCAAGAAATGTTCGATCTCGGTAACACATGTATTCAAACTTCGACCAGTAGCAACCGTTGAATTGACATTAGTACAAGAGGACATCATTTCAAGGAATTCAGTGTCAATGTACTGCTTAAAATAATCCATCGAAGACCATTCTGCTCTGGCATGAGGATCATCATCGACAACTACGTAATCAGAAATTTTAGGGGAAAATGATCTTTTCTTTGTCCACTTCTTGCTAAGGTCAGTAAACGTCGAAAGGGGCACATCTTCATCATCCGAATCAACGTCGTTATCTTGTTCGCTTGAAGACGAGGATGACGATGACGACGATTTGTGAAACTCCTCGGCATCGCCGTCGGACAAATCAGAAATTTCAGAATCTTGCTGCTCAATTCTAGCAAGTACATCAATTCCTCTAGCTACAAAGCAAAACAAAAAATGCATTGCACACTGGTCAACAGTGAAAACAATATTTTTGGCAATCCATGAAGTAAAATATTATCGCATGATCAAACAACAGAATGTGTAAATTATTAACTAACAACACTGACGTATTTACACTTAGGGGCCTAGGAAAGAAATTCCGACTCTGCGTGATGTTGAGTGCCGCAGTCCACCCTGTTGGACACGGCATTGCGACAACCCTATCTCCCACACCTATTGTGTTAAAAGCCTACAATTTGCACTAAAAGAACGAGTAATGTCTAGGTAATAAAACTGCTGATTGCTTTTAATAATATATGTAACCCCTGAGGAAATATGTTTTTTTACCTTTGGCCTTTCCGTAGAAGGTTTTTACTCCAACCGTCGCCATTTTTGTTTTGAATCAACACTGAAAAGTTTAAACTTTTTCATTCGCCAGATGTAGGCACATTATGTCCAACTCGTTGGAAGTTGGTTCTGCAATATTGGATGAAATAGCTTGTGAGTTATAGCCCCAGAACCCAATGTCCAACGAGTTGGACAAATACTACAACACTGCAACACAACACCAAAAAACTAACACAGCACAATCAAAACCAAGACAACACTAACAGCACACCCTCTAAGTATACAATGAACCTATCAAAACAAACACTAACGACAGCTGAAACTGACCTGTTGGATCTAGGTCTGTCGTTTGTACCTAATATAAATAGGGTTGATTACTCCTGTATTGAAAAATCTTTGCATAAATTAATTAGATCGATAAAATATAGGGACCACTTTGGCGGCGACGATGACCAGGCTCCCCAACATATCATTAGTAATGCTAAGAACTTTATGCACCCCAGTACCTGGGAGCCTAGGCACAAGGATTTAGGATCTGACGCTCAACAACTCATATCCAAACTTCAGGAAACTACTGAGACTATTTTGCGCAAATTTCCGTTAAAAGAGAACTCTTATTTGATTAAAACTCAACCTAATATAACTAGGGAACAAAGACAAGCCATAAGCAAATTACGCGCTAATGATGACATAATTATTAAATCAGCGGACAAAGGAGGGATGGTTTGTGTTTTAGATAAGGCAGCGTATCTCACAGAGGCGTATAGACAACTAGATAACACTAAATATTATAAAAGTATAGAGGAGCCTATGCAAAAACATAATATACCTGCAATTAATTGTGTTCTAGAAGATCTGCACAACCAGTGTTACATAACTAAGAGGCAGCATGAATATCTTAATGCTAGTCAAACAGATAAATTAAGAAATTTTTATCTCCTACCTAAAATACATAAACCTATTAGTAAATGGACTTTACCTAATATTATGCCTGAGGGACGGCCCATCGTGGGCGATTGCGGCACAGAATCGCGCAGAGTAAGTGAGTATATCGATAGTTTCCTCAAACCTTTAGCCAATAAACATCCATCTTACATCAAAGACACTTATGATTTTATTAATAAAATAAGGAATCGTAGAATAGACAGTAAGTACATCTTGGTAACCGGGGACATCACCGCTCTCTACACTAATATGAATATTGATCGCACGCTCTCTATAGTCAAAGACATGTTCGATAAGCATCCTGACCCACATAGGCCTGATAACGAGTTACTGGAACTGCTTGAGATAGCTCTTAAGAATAATGACTTCTCCTTCTGCAATAAATTCTTTCTCCAGATATTCGGAACTGCCATGGGCAAGACCTTTGCTCCCAATCTTGCCAACATCTATCTTCTGGAATTTGATAATAGCGCATGCACTGGCTTCCATATTAGCCCGGAAGAATTCTTTAGATTCCTTGATGACGTGTTCTTTCTTTGGCCTGGTACGATAGACGAACTTAAACAATTCGAGGAATTTCTCAATACCATAATACCTGATATAAAAGTTACACTCGTCTATAGCGACACGGCGATAAACTTCCTGGATACTACAATATTCAAACATATGGAAAATGGCATAACAACACTTCAAACTAAGGTATATTTTAAGGAAACTGACACGCATCAGCTACTGCATCACTCATCTTTCCATCCTCCGCACACATTCATGGGTATAGTCAAGTCACAGGTTTTAAGGTTTAAAAGACTTTCATCATTTAAGAGCGATTACGACCAGGCCTGCCTAATTCTATTCAATAGTCTTAAAATACGCGGTTATAATACAAGAAAACTAAGAAAAACTAAATTAGATATCTGGACAGACTACAGGCCTAGATCCAACAATAACTCTCCTCCTAAAGCACTACTGCCTATTGTCATTCCTTACAGCTCTCTGTCTACCAAACTGGTCTATGAATGGAAGAAACTGCTCTTGGACTCTCCTTTATTTAACGGCTATAGAGTAATACCTGCATTTTCTAGAAATAAAAACTTAGGCGAATTACTGGCTCCACGTAAGAATAATATGCCTATTAAATCAAGTGAACAGGGAGGGTCCTTTAGATGCATGGGTCCCCGTTGTAAAACCTGTAAACACGTTAATGTTACTAACACCTTCAACAGTACATACACACGTAGACAATATAAGATAGCTAATAGACTTGACTGTAAAAGCTGTAATGTAGTATACCTTATAACATGTAACTTATGCAATAAGCAATACGTAGGACAAACCCTTAGACGACTTTGTGATAGATTAACGGACCACAGATCTAATATAGTAACCCTTAAGGACACTCCAATAGCCAAACACTTTACCTTACCGTACCACTCGATAGCTAACATAACAATAACACCAATAGACACATTTTCTGCTGCGGAGTTTTCTATTTGTAGGGATGACATCAAGAAATTAAGAAGCAAGATATTACAGAAGGAGACGTACTGGCAACATCAACTCATGACACTGGAACCTCACGGCATCAACCTCAACAACAGGAAATAGTCGGATGGAGACGGGGGGCGGACTGAGCCAGTGCTCATTTTTTCGTATATCCCTAACCTAACCCTAACCCTAACCCCTAACCCTAACCCTAACCCTAACCCTAACCCTAACCCTAACCCTAACCCTAACCCTAACCCTAACCTAACCCTAACAGGGACCGGGTAACCCTAACAATTTTGATTTTAAGCGTTTGGAATCCCTGATGGAAGGAATGGCCAAATCGGTCAACGTGCTGGTAGGGAGGGTTAGTGCATTAGAGAAGGGTCCACCTTCTCACGAACCCAAGGTAACGGTAACGCCAGCCGCCCGCGCCCCCCTGCTCCCAAACCCGTGGCCTCTTCTTCCTCCTCCCGCTCGTGCCGGGCCTTCCTCAGCACGCCCTTTACCTGCACCCGCACCAGTTCGGCCTTCTTCTTTCACTGCGTCTTCCTCTTCTTCCTCTTTTACGGCTGCCAGACCTGGACCTTCTTCGGCAAGACAGGCATCTCACTCTACTGGGCTTCACATGACTAACCGGAAACCTAACACTGACCCTAACCTAAACACTTTGCCTAACCTTGACTCTGACATCTTGGAACGCACACCTTCTGCTAACCCGGACTTTCCTAAACTCTGCAAGGCTCTATACTACGTGTGCCAACTGCGCAGGCACATGACAAACTGGCAGACTCTTCCGCGCGCCATCAGCCGTGACTTAAGCCACTTGGCCAGCAACATCAAGCCCATTCACCCTTCTGCTGAACTGGTCGCGGACATCTCATCTCTCTTCTCTCGAACTGGGGATGACCTGAGGGATAGGGTAGCCCGACACTTTAGTGAGCGCCTGGATTTGAACCTGACGGCCCTGAGGACTTACAACCCTCTTGACAAGGAACAAGCCGTGGAAGTCGTTATCAAACAGATAACACTCCGTCTAGGGAGTAAAGGTACCACCTTTAGCGTTAGGACCCTGGTGGAAGGTGAGGCTAAGGTGATCTGGAGTGAGGATAAGGCAAGGCGATTACCTGAAGGTGAGCGTAAGGTAACTGACAATGAGGACACGGACATCTTCCTGAAGCCTTCCAATCCAGCCAAGAAAGCCTGTCACATGACCACTCCTCCCATCACCGTCTTCAACACCTACTCTGTCTTGACTAACCTTGATGCTGACACTGTGGAACCTGACTCTCCTCTTCCTCCTAGGACTACACCTAAACCTGTTGCTTCCTCCAAATCTACTCCCTCCTTTGATCTCAATGACACTCCTTCCCCTACTAGGAAAACTCCACGCCGCCTACTACCTGATTTTCCTCTCCACTCTCCTAAGACTCCTGTCTCTTTCATCCCTCTAACCTCTACTCACTCCATCCCTCATGGTACCACTTCTACCTCCACTGCTTCTTCTTCTGTACCTACTGAATCCTCCTCGAGCACCACAGCGGTACCCCCGATGACTACTCCTGCATCCTCTCTTCCTCCTCCGCCTCCTCCTTCTTCTTCTTCTTCCCTTCCTCCTCGGTACTCACGCCACTGGGGTGATGACAAGGGTTCTTGGAAGATCCACCTAAGACCGGACACCCGCACCTTGATTCTCTCTGACTCCAACTTCAAGCATCTTACTGAACCAGACATCCCTACTCACTTCCAACTGGAATGCTTCTCTGGAGCTAACTTTATCAATGCACTCCATCTGGTTCAGAAACTTCCTAACGGACAGCTGGACAATCTGGTCATCGCCATGGGCATTAACCACAAGGAGCACAACTTTCGCACTCGCACCTTACCTGCCATCAACATCTTCTTTGAGCACTGTAGACCCAAGGCCCGGGTGGTCACCGCTGTGGGCGTCTCTATCAACCCTCATCTATCTGCCTCTGACACTACCAACCTTGCTGAGATCAACCACACACTACAGACAATCACTCACAACAAATACATTAAACCGCTCACTTCCAATCAGATAGACACTGATAGTGGCATGATACACTACACGCGGGACACACAGACGAACATACTAAGCAAAATACTACAACACTGCAATACAACACCAAAAAACTAACACAACACAATCAAAACCAAGACAACATTAACAGCACATCCTCTAAGTATACAATGAACCTATCAAACCACACACTAACGACAGCTGAAACTGACCTGTTGGATCTAGGTCTGTCGTTTGTACCTAATATAAATAGGGTTGATTACTCCTGCATTGAAAAATCTTTACATAAATTAATTAGATCGATTAAATATAGGGACCACTTTGGCGGCGACGATGACCAGGCTCCCCAACGTATCATTAGTAATGCTAAGAACTTTACGCACCCCAGTACCTGGGAGCCTAGGTACAAGGATTTAGGATCTGACGCTCAACAACTCATATCCAAACTTCAGGAAACTACTGAGACTATTTTGCGCAAATTTCCGTTAAAAGATAACTCTTATCTGATTAAAACTCAACATAATATAACTAGGGAACAGAGACAAGCCATAAGCAAATTGCGCGCTAACGATAACATAATTGTGAAATCAGCAGACAAGGGAGGGATGGTTTGTGTACTAGATAAGGCAGCGTATCTGACGGAGGCTTATAGACAATTAGATAACACTAAATATTATAAAAGTATAGAGGAGCCCTTGCAAAAACATAATATACCTGCAATTAACTGTGTTCTAGAAGATCTTTACAACCAGGGTTACATAGATAAGAGGCAGCATGAATATCTTAACGCTAGCGAAGCAGATAAATTAAGACACTTTTATCTCCTACCTAAAATACATAAACCTATTAGTAAATGGACTTTACCTAATAAGATGCCTGAGGGACGGCCGATCGTGGGCGATTGCGGCACAGAATCGCGCAGAGTAAGTGAGTATATCGATAGTTTCCTCAAACCTTTAGCCAATAAACATCCATCTTACATAAAAGACACTTATGATTTTATTAATAAAATAAGGAATCGTAGAATAGACAGTAAGTACATCTTGGTAACCGGGGACATCACCGCTCTCTACACTAATATGAATATTGATCGCACGCTCGCTATAGTCAAAGACATGTTCGATAAACATCCTGACCCACATAGGCCTGATAACGAATTACTGGAACTGCTTGAGATAGCTCTTAAAAATAATGACTTCTCCTTCTGCAATAAATTCTTTCTCCAGATATTCGGAACTGCCATGGGCAAGACCTTTGCTCCCAATCTTGCCAACACTTTTCTTTCTTAGTTGTGACCTACCTCAAGAACTTTCCTTATCTCTACATATAAATTTCTCAACGTCTTCTAACTGTTTAAGAATTAAATTGACACAGTTCTTTGAATGTTTCTTTCTTTCTTCAAACACAGTTTAATAACAACAAACTCAACTCTTGCCTTAAAACAACTGTACTACACTGTATAGTTCAAATTCACTGTCATCAGCAGTTTCTAAGTTTGGCGCGCTAACTGCACGTGTAAAACAATCTACCGTCAGCCAATGTTTAGGCTACTTTAGGCCAAGCGCCCACGAGCCGACAGCGCAACTAAGGCCTAAGACTAAAACGCTTAACAATCGATACACATTATATATATATCAACCTAAAGAACACCTGTGCTCATTATATATGCAAAACACTTGTTCACATTACCTCCTTCCCTTTCTTTGGATTGAGCAAATTAAATTTAAAAATTTGCGAAATCATCAGGTACTAAATTATGCAATAAACTTAATACTATATAATACAGTAAAATAAACAATCTTATAATCTAGATAAACAATCTGCTACAACATTTAATCGTCCTTTCTTATAATTAACCTCTACATCAAAAGTTTGCAGTGCTAAAGCCCAACGCACCAGTTTAGCAGACTTAGACATAGATTCAGTCAGATAAGTTAAAGGATTGTGATCGGTAAAGATGTGAACTTTAGATCCAATTATTATCTCTTTCAACTTATTTAGAGCCCAAACAATAGCATAGGCTTCTTTCTCTACAGTTGCCCATCTCTTCTGGGTGTCAGTCAATTTCTGACTTATAAATGATACAGGGCGTTCTATTCCCTTATCATCCAGCTGTGTTAACTCCCGACCTGCGCGAACGCTGAATCGGAGTTTCACGCCGAAGCGCATGAGCAGGGTTGCAGTGAAGGACTTGCCCAGGGTCCTACGCGGCGACTTTGAGGTGGATCGAACCCGCAGCCCTCCGGCTGCAAGGCACCGAACATACCCTACACCGCGCCCCAGTTGTATTGTGTTGTATTGTGTGTTGTGTACTCCCACGTTTATAATGCGACCGAGCCACCTGCAGTAAAGATCCGAGAAATTAATCTCTGATAATCCGACCCGACCGGGAAGCGAACCCGGGGCGCCGACGCGGAGAGCGGGCACCAACCCACTCGGCCACTCAGGATCCTCAACATTAGTCACTGGTCGTCGTGTGAAATGGGAAGCTACACTCATACGAAGTGACCAATAAAGATATGGAATCAGCCGATAAATAAGTAGTTAGAAGTTGTATTACATAAACCCGTTATCAACCACTATTATCGTTATATTTCCATTACTCTGCATTTGTGAGTTTCACACCGTGAAGGACGGTGAAAGTTACGATTTTCAAACCCGTCGAACCCGGGTTTCAATCGCGTTCAAACCCGGGTTTCGAGTTTGGAAAAAGCCGGGTAACCCTGGTTACCCGGGTTCGGGTAACCCGGATTTGCATTCCCTAGACGGCATGTAAGAAGAATCGAAGAAGAAGAGCTGCAGTCCTCCCTTAGGCTATAGTCCTAAGGCAGCAATGGGTATATTGAAGTGTTTGGTCATAGCCTCTGCATGTCAGGGCAGAGGACCAGTGGCTCCCTTGCCGTCTCATCTCCCCACCAACAGTGTACGGCAAGTGTACTCATTACAGCTGATAGCTTCTAATGTGCACATTAAGATTAGAATTCATGCAAAGGTCACAGCTTCGACCCAGCCCATTGACCCATTGATCAGAGGACGTTTGCTCATACTGGAACGAGTTTTGCAAATGTACTGGACGTCTCGACTACTGTAATGCACTACTGATCGTCCTCAGCAAAATTGAGCAAAATAATCTCTTAGAGTTTAACAGGTTTAAGAATTATTCGGTAGCAAAACTGGGTGAGAATTCCTTGGCAAAGAGTTGAGAATTCCTTGGTAAAAAGTTGAGAATTCCAAGGTAAAGAGTTAAGAATTCCAAGGTAAAGAGTTGAGAATTTCTTGGCAAAGGATTGACAATTTCTTGGCAAAGGATTGACAGTTTCTTGGCAAAGGGTTGAGAATTCCTTGGTAAGTACCATATTAACCGTTTTCTCTGAACTTGTCCATACTAGTTCCAGTCGTCGTCTCATGTGCTCAGATCTTGGCATCGGTTCCTCCAAGAAGAGCAAAGAACTCATTTCAGAGCCATTGTTGTCCATTCTATCGGTCTATTCAACAAAGCCAGACTTAAACCGACGACCTATCTGACCAATTGGTTTCCCCCATTCTGTCTTGCCTTCTGTCTTGGTCGAGTTCCGCTGCTTGTCTTTCTTTGACCACAGTTGTCACTTCGTTTGTCCTGCTTCTGATGCCTCTCTGTCGCTCTGGTCGCTGGACGATGGACAGATGTCATGGTTGATGCCATATCAGTTATAATCAGTATTGGCCTTACCATAAAGGCGCTATAGAAATTACTAGATTTCATCCCTATGATCATGGATAGGACTACATTGGTTGTCTTTGCTAAGAGGACCATGTGACCATTGTCTTCATTCGCCTTTTTTTATCAAGACACTTCATCTAGCGCCATTAAAGAAACTCTCTCATCAAAAGTAGCATCGCCTGCTAAACAGAAAGACAAACAGACGTAGGGACAGAGAGAGAAGCAGAGAGTCAATGTGTCGTCAATAAGAGATAGGCATAGTTCAGTCGTATGGTCTGCAGCTGCGATCATTCCATTCCAATTTATGGAGTCTGCGGTCGGCTACTAAAAAAAGTCACGTAAACGATGGACTTAATTTCAGACGTCGTTCGGATTGTTTACAGTGTTGAGGTTCCGTTCGGTCGGTCTCACAGTCTCTCTCTCACCGCCTGTGTCTCACAGTCTCTCTCTCACCGTCTGTGTCTCACCGTCTGTGTGTCTTCGTGATTTGATCGCTGTCTGTCGCTGTCCGTTGCGTCTCTTGGAGCGTCATCGCCTGACAGATTGAAGCAAACGCAGTCGCTCGTTCAAGACTCAGAAGAGACGAACAGATAAATCAGAGGAAAACGATCGCGAATGAATAATGCACTCAGAGTCCAGCGCCACACACTCTCTCTCTCTCAGTACGTCATTGATATGCAGCTGCCCAATTCCATCGCCCTCTGCAGCTCCTGTCTCTGTCTCTGTCTCTGTCTCTGTCTCTGTCTCTGTCCCTGTCTCTGTCTGCCTGTGTGTCTCTGCGATTATCCTCCTCCTCCTCCTCCATCTGGTCGTCGTTCGTTTCGTTTCACTTCTTTACAAAATTAATGTTCGTCGATCGTAAATTTATTCGAAAGGAAAAGTGACCGACGTTCTCACGCCACCACACAAACAATCCCACGCACTCAGCAATAGCCGTCCATGATCATCTCCCTGCAGCTGTCTGGATTGGGTGCCTAGACCGCGTTTTCTGTCTTATTAGGCATATCCCAAAATTAGGCCTAGTCTCAGAGTAGCCTACATGTGCGGAATGTTCTTCATTGGTTTCCATTTCCGCAGCGGATCGTCTATAGGGTGTCTGCACTGGTCTGGTGCTGCATGGAGGGTATCGCTCCCCTTTTATACCTACGGGAACTCTGCTGTCCCACCCTTTGTGTCCAGCGGCGATCAGACCTCCGATCTGCTGATCAAGCTGAACTCTTATTCCCTTAGACTACTATTAAGCAGCAGTGTTCTTCTTCGGTTGCTGGCCCTAGGACCTGGAGGACGGTTTCTGTTGCGCTCCGCTTGGTGCCCAGAGGTCACACCACTAGTTCTTTGCTAACCTACAGACTGTCTTGTTTAGCCGTGGGTGGACTGTGAGCGCTTCCGAGTAGATTACATTCACGGGGCGCAATAAATAACTCCTTAATAATAATAATAACAACAACAATGATATTATTATTATTATTATTATTATTATTATTATTATTATTATTATTATTATTATTATTATTATTATTATTATTATTATTATTATTATTATTATTATTACTAATGTAATGATGTGCAATCATCGAATGTCTCTGCGCCATACATGAGCAGACCGGCAGACAGACGGACAGACACACAGACAGACGGACAAACAGACAGACAGACAGACGTACAAACAGACAGACAGACGGACAAACAGACAGACGGACAGACAGACAGACAGACGGACAAACAGACAGACAGACAGACGGACAGACAAACAGACGGACAGACAAACAGACAAACAGACGGACAGACAGACAGACGGACAAACAGACAGACAGACAGACGGACAGACAAACAGACGGACAGAAAGACAGACGGACAGACAGACAGACAGACGGACAGACAGACAGACAGACGGACAGACAGACGGACAGACAGACAGACGGACAACATTTTACCATCAAATATTTGTCCAAAGGATTTGAAAAATATCTTGACTCTTATCAAAATTAGGATCATTAGTAAAAATTTGACTAATATGTTTGGCATCTGTAATCAGCCGTTGCCTTATAATCGATTGGTAGCAGTCCTAAGCCTGGATGAAGGAGGAGAAAGAAGAGGGAGGAAGAGGACGAAGAGGAGGAGGACGAGGAGGAAGAGGAGGAGAAAGAGGAGGAGAAAGAGGAGGAAGAGGAGGAGGAAAAGGACGAGGACGAAGAGGAGGACGAAGAGGAGGAGGACGAGGAGGAAGAGAGGAAGAGGAAGAGGAGGAGAGAAGAGGAGGAAGAGCAGTAGGAAGAGGAGGACGAGGAGGAGAGAGGAGGAGGAAGAGGAGGAGGAAGAGCAGTAGGGAAGAGGAGGACGAGGAGGAAGAGGAGGAGGAAGAGGGAGGAGGAAGAGCGAAATAGAGGAAGAGGACGAGGAGGAAGAGGAGGAGGAAGAGGAGGAAGAGGGAGAAAGAAGAGGAGGAAGAGAGGAGGAAGAGGAGGAAAGAGGAGGAAGAGGAGAAAGAGGAGGAGAAGAGGAGGAAGAAGAAGAGGAGGAGAAAGAGGAGGAGAAAGAGGAGGAAGAGGAGGAGGACGAGGAGGAGGAGAGAAGAGGAGGAGGACGAGGAGGAAGAGGAGGAGGAGGAGGAGGAGGAGGAGGAGGAGGAAGAGGAGGAGAAGAGGAGGAAGAGGAGGAGGAAGAGGAGGAAAGAGGAGGAAGAAAGAGGAGAAAAGAGGAGGAAAGGAGAAGAGGAGAAAGAGGAGGAGAAAGAGGAGGAAGAGGAGGAGGAGGAGAGGAGAGGACGAGGACGAAGAGGAGGACGAAGAGGAGGAGGACGAGAGGAGGAAGAGGAGGAGGAAGAGCAGGAGAAAGAGGAGGAAGAGCAGGAGAGAGGAGGAGGAGGAGGAGGAGGAGGAGGAGGAGGAAGAGGAGGAGGAGGAAGAGGAGGGAAGAGGGAGGACGAGGAGGAAGAGGAGGAGGAAGAGGAGGAAGAGAAGAGGAGGAAGAGGAGGAAGAGGAGGAAGAGGAGGAGGAAGGAGGAAGAGGAGGAGAAGAGAAGAGGAAGAAGGAGGAGGACGAGGAGGAAGAGGAGGAGGGAGAGAAGAGGAGGAAGAGGAGGAGGAAGAGCAGTAGGAAGAGGAGGACGAGGAGGAAGAGGAGGAGGAGAAGGAAGAGGAGGAAGAGGAGGAAAGAAGAGGAGGAAGAGGAGGAAGAGGAGGAGGAGAAAAGGAGGATAAAGAGGAGGAAGAGGACGAGGAAGAGGACGAGGAGGAGGAAGAGGAGGAGGAAGAGCAGGAGGAAGAGCAGGAGGAAGAGGGGAGGACGAGGGAGGAGGAAGAGCAGGAGGAAGAGCAGGAGGAAGAGGAGGACGAGGGAGGAAGAGGGAGGAGGAAGAGGAGGAGGACGAGGAGGAAGAGGACGAGGAAGACGAGGAGGAAGAGGAAGAGGAGGACGAGGAGGAGGAGGATAGACGAAGAGGAGAGTGATGATAATGACACATCGTCTCTAAAAGGCAAATTATCTACATCAGTGCTCCTCCTGTGTTAAACAAAAAGGAAGCTGAACGCCTGCTTCGGGCGTCATGTTAATCTAAAGATTTCTAGCTAAATATTGGATGAATATACTGAAACAAAATGTTACTGACAA
Organism: Aporrectodea caliginosa; assembly: GCA_020284085.1. NCBI lineage: Eukaryota > Metazoa > Annelida > Clitellata > Crassiclitellata > Lumbricidae > Aporrectodea > Aporrectodea caliginosa. Next base: position 198,065 of record JACEVL010000302.1, read on the forward strand.
AAAGAACCGGAACGCCGTTCAGGTGCGTTCCGGTCCCAACCGGTCCATGATCCACATACGTCAGTCCTAAAAATAACCTAGGAACGCTGGTCAGTAAAGTCTCTTCACACAGCAGCAGCAGGCTGTTCATTAGGGTGGAGTGAAAAAAGCGAAAATGAGAAATTCAAAAAGTAATAGCAACCAAAAGTTGCCTTATGGTATGGGCTCAAAAAATGTCGAAAAAGTTTTTAAAATTTTTAATGTCTTGATGCTCCCCAAGATGGCCAAAGTTACGAAAAATAGCGTTTTTTCGAGAAAATCGCAGGTTTTCTTTTAAAATATTCTAATTGAAAACTAATTAACTGTCATTCAATATACCGTTGGAAAGAGCTCTTAAAACTGAATGAAATGATGTATTAATTTCCAGAATATTCCCGTATTTATAGAAGTTATTAACTTTTTACCATTTCCCATGTTTCGCGACATGTCGTTTAGTCTGAAAACGGTTAGACACTATTAACTTTTTACCCTTCGAGATATTTCAACCGATAGTATGTCATTCGATTCATCCCTGGACCGCCGTTCCAACGGTACATTGTGATGCGGGATTATTTAACAGGACACATTTGTTTAATTTTTTTACAGTTTTGGTACAGTTTTGTTTGCAATCTTTCTTTGATTCTGTTGTCATTTAAGCTGTATGAACACTTTGTCCGATGAATTGAGCGCTAGGAACATTCCATTTTGTTCATGAATAATTGCGAAATGTCGAAGCATAAAAGCTACAATGCCTACGCGTTCTAAAACATAGTTTTCGATGTTCCAAGACAAACAGGAAGTAGGGCAGACTATTCTACCCACGTTTGAGAAATGTATCTCTGTTCAACTACCTCGATCTTCACTCTCTAATGCCTTCTTTTCCGTCTCAATTTAGGAAATCTTTTATGCAGATATATTTCATGGTGTTGACTGTGGCCATGTCACTCTACTCTTCCTCTTTGACATCAGTACCGCTTTTGACAATGTTGATCACACCATCCTCTTAGACCTGCTGTCTAGGTCGTTTGGGATTTTTGACTCTGCTATTCTTTGATTCTATTCATTCCTACCGGATCGCTCTGTTTCTGTAGTTTTCGGTCCTACCCGCTCTTTCTGTGTCCATTTGTCTTATGGCTTACCTCAGGGCCCTGTCCTTGTTCCCCTTCTGTTCATCTTGTATACTCGGATCTAGCTAGGGTTCTTGGTCCACTCGGTGTCCTTTTCCACCAAAATGCTAATGACACGGGTTCTTTAATTCATTGTCGATCCTGTTCTCTCTCTATCACTATTTCAAGGCCTAGTTTACTTTAGTTTATTCTTTCCATAGCCTTTGGTCCCCTCGGTCTTCGGCCTGTAGCCATTTGGCTAACTGTCCCTGGAATGCGGACCTATATGTGAGCCATAGGTCTATATAGGAATTTCGCTTTTATTGGTCCTTCAGCTGAAACCGACTGCCTCAGTCCCTTATGATTGACTTCCTTTCTCTTTCCTCTGACCAGTTACTCAAGCACCTGAAACCTATCTTTTTGTCAGTGAATATACTGCCTGGGTCGGGAGCGCCTCTGATTTTAAGTGGCGCTTAAGTAGAAACATGAGCGGGAGACAACATTGATATGATCAGACAGAGAGAGGACAGGATCCAGAATGAATCAAAGATCATGCAAAGATGAAGAAAAGTGCGCATTGGGAAACGTAGGCGAAGGGACTCAGAGTCAATCCCGGCAAGCTGGGCATGGTTACCGAGCCAAATGTATACTGGGTCTTGTCTTGGTTTAGAAAAAAAGGTTAACGGACAACCATCAATCAAGAACAGCTGAAGCCTCTAGAATACGTTCAACCAGAGCTGCGGCTGTGACGGCAGGGCCATGAAGGTAAGGCATTAATGGAACCAAAAAAGAGCAGACTAGCAGAGTTAACAATCCCAAACGACCTAGACAGCAGGTCTTAGAGGATGGTGTGATCAATAGTGTCAAAAGCAGAACTGATGTTATATAGGGAGAGTAGAATGATGTGGCTACGGCCCACATAATGAAATATATCTGATAGAAAACTCACCATAAGAGATTCCGTCGAGTGGAATTTCCTAAATCCAGGCTGAAGAGAAGGCATTAGAGAGTGAAGACCAATCTATAGTGGCCCAGTTGAAGAGAGATACATTTCTCATATGGGGGTAGAACAGTCTGCCGTAGTTCCTGTCTGTGTTCGAACATCGAAAACTATGTTTTAGACCGAGTAGGCATTGTAGCTTTTATGCTTCGACATTTCGCGATTATTCATGAACAAAATGGAATGTTCCTAGCGCTCAATTCATCGGACAAAGTGTTCATACAGCTTAAATGACAACAGACTCAATGAAAGATTGCAAACAAAACTATACTAAAACTGTAAAAAATTTAAAACAAATGTGTCGTGTTAAATAATCCCGCATCACAATGTACCGTTGGAACGGCGGTCCAGGGCTGAATCGAATGACATACTATCGGTTGAAATATCTCGAAGGGTAAAAACGTTAGTAGTGTTTAACCGTTTTCAGACTTAGCGACATGTTGCGAAACATGGGAAATGGTAAAAAGTTAATAACTTCTATAAATACGGGAATATTCTGGAAATTAATACATCATTTCATTCAGTTTTAAGAGCTCTTTCCAACGGTATATTGAATGACAGTTAATTAGTTTTCAATTAGAATATTTTAAAAGAAAACCTGCGATTTTCTCGAAAAAACGCTATTTTTCGTAACTTTGGCCCTCTTGGGGAGCATCAAGACATTAAAAATTTTAAAAACTTTTTCGACATTTTTTGAGCCCATACCATAAGGCAACTTTTGGTTGCTATTACTTTTTGAATTTCTCATTTTCGCTTTTTTCACTCCACCCTACTGTTCATCGGCGAAAGAAGCTCTCTTTCTCAGTTAGTTGAATTCTCAGATCAAATGACGACGAAAATATTATTGGCTCATAAATGGAAGATAAAACAGAGAATGCAAGAGAGTCTGCCAGAACATCAGCAGTTTCTGCAACAGATGTGTCGTTAAATGATTATCATTCAGATAATTTCTTCCACGTCTCCTGTTTCATCGCTTCCTTCTTATTCTCCAACCCTTCCTCCTCCCTCCTCGTCCTCGTCGTCGTCCTCCTCCTTCCTCCTCCTTCTCCTCCTCCTCCTCCTTCTCCTCCTCCTCCTCCTTCTCCTCCTCCTCCTCCTTCTCCTCTTCCGCATCTTCTTCTCAAAATCCTCTTCCGCATCTTCTTCTCAAAATCTCCCATCTCAAACTTATGCTTCCGTCTTTCATTTGTTTTCTCTCGTAAATTCCACAACCGAGCAGACTTTTGACAACGGCGTCACGGAGGTCTTCAAAGTCATGGGTGATATCATTACTGTTGTTGTTGACAGGTGACAGGTGTCTGATTTGCGTCATTTGGAGCGCCGAAGACTCAGCAGCAGCAGCAGCAGCAGTAGCATCACCGGTAGAGGAAGAGGACGAGGATGCCATCCGCTGGTCTACCGTGTCCTGCCGTTCAGGCGAATAAAGATGGATCAGTGACGATCCAATATGTTCCAACTCAGAGCGGAGTTCACGAACTCAACCTCAGCTACAACGAAACTCCGGTCGAAGGTCAGCAGAAGCAGCAGCTGTAGCAGCGGTTGCAGCAGTAGCAATAGCAGCAGTAATGTAGGCAGTAGCAATAGCAGCAGTACTGTAGGCAGTAGCAATAGCAGCAGTACTGTAGGCAGTAGCAATAGCAGCAGTACTGTAGGCAGTAGCAATAGCAGCAGTACTGTAGGCAGTAGCAATAGCAGCAGTACTGTAGGCAGTAGCAATAGCAGCAGTACTGTAGGCAGTAGCAATAGCAGCAGTACTGTAGGCAGTAGCAATAGCAGCAGTACTGTAGGCAGTAGCAATAGCAGCAGTAGGCAGTAGCAGTAGTTGCAGCAGCAGCAGAAGCGGTCACGGTGGTGATAAAGCGACGGTGGATTAAGAAGTCATCGTGATCGTTTGGTTGAATGTGGTAGAATCATTGATAGTCAGCCGCAAAATGACAATTATTATTAATGGCTGCTGAAGAAGGAGGTTATTCAGTAATAGCAATGACAGAGAATATGGTGATGATGATGGTCGTATGGCATCTGGTGATGAAATGTGTGTTGGTGATGTTGGTGGTGATGATGTCATGGAATAGTGGTAGTGGTGGTGATGATGATGTCATGGAATAGTGGTAGTGGTGGTGATGATGATGATGTCATGGAATAGTGGTAGTGGTGGGGTGATGATGATGTCATGGAATAGTGGTAGTGGTAGGGGTGATGATGGTGACAACTGGTGATGGAATTGTGGCCACCACCACCATGGTGGTGGTGGTGGTGGTGGTGGTGGTGGTGGTGGTGGTGGTGGTGGTGGTGGTGGTGGTGGTGGTGGTGGTGGTGGTGGTGGTGGTGGCCGTGGTTTTCGTGGTGGTATTCGTGATGGTATTCGTGATGGTATTCGTGATGGTATTCGTGATGGTATTCTATTCGTGATGGTATTCGTGATGGTCGTGTGTGGTGATGGTGCAAACAGAGACGCTTGGTAGACTGATGAGCAGAAACGGAGGAGACAGTGCAGCTGGTGTTTCTTTTGTCTGCTGCTGCTGTAGGCACTCCGTTCCGTGTGAATGTGGATGCTGCTGATGGTCAGTACGTGTCTGCCTATGGACCAGGTCTCGTTCAGGGAGGATGCGGAGAGAAGCTGCACTTCTTCATCGCCAGAAGTGGAGCTGCACGTAAGATTCTATTTTCGTTTATTCAAAACTGGCTGTCATAACGCAGCCAACGACAAAAGTGCGTAACTTATGGTTATAAGAAAAGAGACGACTTTCATGGTCAAGGATTTCATGGCCGAGGATTTCATGGCCGAGGATTTCATGGTCAAGGATTTCATGGCCCAGGATTTCATGGCCGAGGATTTCATGGCCCAGGATTTCATGGCCCAGGATTTCATGGCCCAGGATTTCATGGCCCAGGATTTCATGGCCCAGGATTTCATGGCTTAGGATTTCATGGCCCAGGATTTCATGGCCCAGGATTTCATGGCCCAGGATTTCATGGCCCAGGATTTCATGGCCCAGGATTTCATGGCCCAGGATTTCATGGCCCAGGATTTCATGGCCGAGGATTTCATGGCCCAGGATTTCATGGCCCAGGATTTCATGGCCGAGGATTTCATGGCCGAGGATTTCATGGCCCAGGATTTCATGGCCCAGGATTTCATGGCCCAGGATTTCATGGCCCAGGATTTCATGGCCCAGGATTTCATGGCCCAGGATTTCATGGCCCAGGATTTCATGGCCCAGGATTTCATGGCCCAGGATTTCATGGCCCAGGATTTCATGGCCCAGGATTTCATGGCCCAGGATTTCATGGCCCAGGATTTCATGGCCGAGGATTTCATGGCCGAGGATTTCATGGCCCAGGATTTCATGGCCGAGGATTTCATGGCCGAGGATTTCATGGCCGAGGATTTCATGGCCGAGGATTTCATGGCCCAGGATTTCATGGCCGAGGATTTCATGGCCGAGGATTTCATGGCCGAGGATTTCATGGCCGAGGATTTCATGGGCCGAGGATTTCATGGCCCAGGATTTCATGGCCCAGGATTTCATGGCCCAGGATTTCATGGCCCAGGATTTCATGGCCCAGGATTTCATGGCCCAGGATTCGCCATGAGGATTTCATGGCCGAGGATTTCATGGCCCAGGATTTGAATGGCCCAGGATTTCATGGCCCAGGATTTCATGGCTTGAGGATTTCATGGCCCAGGATTTCATGGCCGAGGATTTCATGGCCGAGGCCCCAGGATTTCATGGCCCAGGATTTCATGGCCCAGGATTTCATGGCCCAGGATTTCATGGCCCAGGATTTCATGGCCGAGGATTTCATGGCCCAGGATTTCATGGCCCAGGATTTCATGGCCCAGGATTTCATGGCCCAGGATTTCATGGCCCAGGATTTCATGGCCCAGGATTTCATGGCCCAGGATTTCCAAGGATTTCATGGCCCAGGATTTCATGGCTTAGGATTTCATGGCCCAGGATTTCATGGCCCAGGATTTCATGGCCCAGGATTTCATGGCCCAGGATTTCATGGCCCAGGATTTCATGGCCCAGGATTTCATGGCCGAGGATTTCATGGCCGAGGATTTCATGGCCGAGGATTTCATGGCCCAGGATTTCATGGCCCAGGATTTCGAGGATTTCATGGCCCAGGATTTCATGGCCCAGGATTTCATGGCCCAGGATTTCATGGCCCAGGATTTCATGGCCCAGGATTTCAGGATTTCATGGCCCAGGATTTCATGGCCCAGGATTTCATGGCCCAGGATTTCATGGCCCAGGATTTCATGGCCCAGGATTTCATGGCCCAGGATTTCATGGCCCAGGATTTCATGGCCCAGGATTTCATGGCCCAGGATTTCATGGCCGAGGATTTCATGGCCGAGGATTTCATGGCCCAGGATTTCATGGCCGAGGATTTCATGGCCGAGGATTTCATGGCCGAGGATTTCATGGCCCAGGATTTCATGGCCCAGGATTTCATGGCCCAGGATTTCATGGCCAAGGATTTCATGGCCCAGGATTTCATGGCCCAGGATTTCATGGCCCAGGATTTCATGGCCGAGGATTTCATGGCCCAGGATTTCATGGCCCAGGATTTCATGGCCCAGGATTTCATGGCCCAGGATTTCATGGCCGAGGATTTCATGGCCCAGGATGGTTATGGATTTCATGGCCAAGGATTTCATGGCCGAGGATTTCATGGCCGAGGATTTCATGGCCCAGGATTTCATGGCCGAGGATTTCATGGCCCAGGATTTCATGGCCCAGGATTTCATGGCCCAGGATTTCATGGCCCAGGATTTCATGGCCCAGGATTTCATGGCCCAGGATTTCATGGCCCAGGATTTCATGGCCCAGGATTTCATGGCCCAGGATTTCATGGCCCAGGATTTCATGGCCCAGGATTTCATGGCCCAGGATTTCATGGCCGAGGATTTCATGGCCGAGGATTTCATGGCCCAGGATTTCATGGCCGAGGATTTCATGGCCGAGGATTTCATGGCCCAGGATTTCATGGCCCAGGATTTCATGGCCCAGGATTTCATGGCCCAGGATTTCATGGCCCAGGATTTCATGGCCCAGGATTTCATGGCCAGGATTTCATGGCCCAGGATTTCATGGCCCAGGATTTCATGGCCCAGGATTTCATGGCCGAGGATTTCATGGCCCAGGATTTCATGGCCGAGGATTTCATGGCCGAGGATTTCATGGCCCAGGATTTCATGGCCCAGGATTTCATGGCCCAGGATTTCATGGCCCAGGATTTCATGGCCCAGGATTTCATGGCCCAGGATTTCATGGCCCAGGATTTCATGGCCCAAGGATTTCATGGCAGGATTTCATGGCCGAGGATTTCATGGTCAAGGATTTCATGGCCCAGGATTTCATGGCCCAGGATTTCATGGCCCAGGATTTCATGGCCCAGGATTTCATGGCCCAGGATTTCATGGCCCAGGATTTCATGGCCCAGGATTTCATGGCCCAGGATTTCATGGCCCAGGATTTCATGGCCCAGGATTTCATGGCCCAGGATTTCATGGCCCAGGATTTCATGGCCCAGGATTTCATGGCCCAGGATTTCATGGCCAGGATTTCATGGCCCAGGATTTCATGGCCGAGGATTTCATGGCCGAGGATTTCATGGCCCAGGATTTCATGGCCGAGGATTTCATGGCCGAGGATTTCATGGCCCAGGATTTCATGGCCCAGGATTTCATGGCCCAGGATTTCATGGCCCAGGATTTCATGGCCCAGGATTTCATGGCCCAGGATTTCATGGCCCAGGATTTCATGGCCCAGGATTTCATGGCCCAGGATTTCATGGCCCAGGATTTCATGGCCCAGGATTTCATGGCCCAGGATTTCATGGCCCAGGATTTCATGGCCGAGGATTTCATGGCCCAGGATTTCATGGCCCAGGATTTCATGGCCGAGGATTTCATGGCCGAGGATTTCATGGCCCAGGATTTCATGGCCGAGGATTTCATGGCCGAGGATTTCATGGCCCAGGATTTCATGGCCCAGGATTTCATGGCCGAGGATTTCATGGCCCAGGATTTCATGGCCCAGGATTTCATGGCCCAGGATTTCATGGCCGAGGATTTCATGGCCCAGGATTTCATGGCCCAGGATTTCATGGCCCAGGATTTCATGGCCAGGATTTCATGGCCCAGGATTTCATGGCCGAGGATTTCATGGCCCAGGATTTCATGGCCCAGGATTTCATGGCCCAGGATTTCATGGCCCAGGATTTCATGGCCCAGGATTTCATGGCCCAGGATTTCATGGCCGAGGATTTCATGGCCCAGGATTTCATGGCCCAGGATTTCATGGCCCAGGATTTCATGGCCCAGGATTTCATGGCCCAGGATTTCATGGCCCAGGATTTCATGGCCCAGGATTTCATGGCCCAGGATTTCATGGCCCAGGATTTCATATTGGTTCATATTGCCCAGGATTTCATGGCCGGGTTTTTCATGGCCCAAGTTCATATTGGGATTTCATGGCCCAGGATTTCATGGCCGAGGATTTCATGGCCGAGGATTTCATGGCCGAGGATTTCATGGCCCAGGATTTCATGGCCCAGGATTTCATGGCCGAGGATTTCATGGCCCAGGATTTCATGGCCCAGGATTTCATGGCCCAGGATTTCATGGCCCAGGATTTCATGGCCCAGGTTTTCATGGCCCAGGATTTCATGGCCCAGGATTTCATGGCCCTAACAGTGTCTAAAATACCCTAATACTAACCCTATACATACTTACTGGGCGACATCCAGAGACTTCGGTGGGGCCTGAGCCAGTGCTATACATTTTCATGCATAAACCTTACCTGCCCGAGCCTCGTTCCATTCGGAGAGGACGGATGGAGCTCATTTCAACACAGAACTCCAACGGAGATGGTCGATTTAGACCTGCAGCGGTCACCAGTTTCTACGCTTAGTAGCGGGGAACTCCGCCTCGAGCCGCCCATCTTGGCCGAGCTGGTCCCAAGCCCAGAGAAGGAGGAGGGTGACCGCTAAAGAATAACATCATACTTACCATACTTACATACTTACAGATGCAGTCTAGGAGCGGCTACTACACACCGTGGAAAGCACATTGCTGAAACGGCTGTTGATGGAAAACCGTAACTTACCTGCTGACAATGAAAACATACTGGTAACAGTGTCTAAAAAACCCTAATACTAACCCTATACATACTTACTTGGGCGACATCCAGAGACTTCGGTGGGGCCTGAGCCAGTGCTATACATTTTCATGCATCAAACTATTTCCCTAAAAATTACCTAAATTTAACCTTGACCTTGATTCACGCCACCTAGCGATCTAACCTTGACATTGATTCGGGCCACGCAGCCGAAATTTAAGAATGAATTTGATTCGGGCCATGCAACCTACCCTAAAAGCAACCATAACCCTAACCCTAACCCCAACCCTAACCCTAACCCTAACCCTAACCCTAACCCTAACCCTAACCCTAACCCTAATCCCCTAACCCTAACCCTAACCCTAACTTAGGGTTCAGTATCAGGTAAGTGTTTTGTCAATATAAAAGTTACAAAAAACAAACTATTTCCCTAAAAATTACCTAAATTTAACCTTGACCTTGATTCACGCCACCTAGCGATCTAACCTTGACATTGATTCGGGCCACGCAGCCGAAATTTAAGAATGAATTTGATTCGGGCCATGCAACCTACCCTAAAAGCAACCATAACCCTAACCCTAACCCCAACCCTAACCCTAACCCCAACCCTAACCCTAACCCTAACCCTAACCCTAACCCTAATCCTAACCCTAACCCTAACCCTAACCCTAACTTAGGGTTCAGTATTAGGTAGTGTTTTGTCAATATAAAAGTTACAAAAAACAAACTATTTCCCTAAAAATTACCTAAATTTAACCTTGACCTTGATTCACGCCACCTAGCGATCTAACCTTGACATTGATTCGGGCCACGCAGCCGAAATTTAAGAATGAATTTGATTCGGGCCATGCAACCTACCCTAAAAGCAACCATAACCCTAACCCTAACCCCAACCCTAACCCCAACCCTAACCCTAACCCTAACCCTAACCCTAACCCTAATCCTAATCCTAACCCTAACCCTAACCCTAACCCTAACTTAGGGTTCAGTATTAGGTAGTGTTTTGTCAATATAAAAGTTACAAAAAACAAACTATTTCCCTAAAAATTACCTAAATTTAACCTTGACCTTGATTCACGCCACCTAGCGATCTAACCTTGACATTGATTCGGGCCACGCAGCCGAAATTTAAGAATGAATTTGATTCGGGCCATGCAACCTACCCTAAAAGCAACCATAACCCTAACCCTAACCCCAACCCTAACCCTAACCCCAACCCTAACCCTAACCCTAACCCTAACCCTAACCCTAACCCTAATCCTAATCCTAACCCTAACCCTAACCCTAACCCTAACTTAGGGTTCAGTATCAGGTAGTGTTTTGTCAATATAAAAGTTACAAAAAACAAACTATTTCCCTAAAAATTACCTAAATTTAACCTTGACCTTGATTCACGCCACCTAGCGATCTAACCTTGACATTGATTCGGGCCACGCAGCCGAAATTTAAGAATGAATTTGATTCGGGCCATGCAACCTACCCTAAAAGCAACCATAACCCTAACCCTAACCCCAACCCTAACCCTAACCCCAACCCTAACCCTAACCCTAACCCTAACCCTAACCCTAACCCTAACCCTAACCCTAACCCTAACTTAGGGTTCAGTATCAGGTAGTGTTTTGTCAATATAAAAGTTACAAAAAACAAACTATTTCCCTAAAAATTACCTAAATTTAACCTTGACCTTGATTCACGCCACCTAGCGATCTAACCTTGACATTGATTCGGGCCACGCAGCCGAAATTTAAGAATGAATTTGATTCGGGCCATGCAACCTACCCTAAAAGCAACCATAACCCTAACCCTAACCCCAACCCTAACCCTAACCCCAACCCTAACCCTAACCCTAACCCTAACCCTAACCCTAACCCTAACCCTAACCCTAACCCTAACCCTAAACCTAGGGTTCAGTATTAGGTAGTGTTTTGTCAATATAAAAGTTACAAAAAACAAACTATTTCCCTAAAAATTACCTAAATTTAACCTTGACCTTGATTCACGCCACCTAGCGATCTAACCTTGACATTGATTCGGGCCACGCAGCCGAAATTTAAGAATGAATTTGATTCGGGCCATGCAACCTACCCTAAAAGCAACCATAACCCTAACCCTAACCCCAACCCTAACCCTAACCCTAACCCTAACCCCTAACCCTAACCCTAACCCTAACCCTAACCCTAACCCTAACCCTAACCCTAACCCTAACCCTAACTTAGGGTTCAGTATTAGGTAGTGTTTTGTCAATATAAAAGTTACAAAAAACAAACTATTTCCCTAAAAATTACCTAAATTTAACCTTGACCTTGATTCACGCCACCTAGCGATCTAACCTTGACATTGATTCGGGCCACGCAGCCGAAATTTAAGAATGAATTTGATTCGGGCCATGCAACCTACCCTAAAAGCAACCATAACCCTAACCCTAACCCCAACCCTAACCCTAACCCTAACCCTAACCCTAACCCTAACCCTAACCCTAACCCTAACCCTAATCCTAACCCTAACCCTAACCCTAACCCTAACTTAGGGTTCAGTATTAGGTAGTGTTTTGTCAATATAAAAGTTACAAAAAACAAACTATTTCCCTAAAAATTACCTAAATTTAACCTTGACCTTGATTCACGCCACCTAGCGATCTAACCTTGACATTGATTCGGGCCACGCAGCCGAAATTTAAGAATGAATTTGATTCGGGCCATGCAACCTACCCTAAAAGCAACCCATAACCCTAACCCTAACCCCAACCCTAACCCTAACCCTAACCCTAACCCTAACCCTAACCCTAACCCTAACCCTAATCCTAACCCTAACCCTAACCCTAACCCTAACTTAGGGTTCAGTATCAGGTAGTGTTTTGTCAATATAAAAGTTACAAAAAACAAACTATTTCCCTAAAAATTACCTAAATTTAACCTTGACCTTGATTCACGCCACCTAGCGATCTAACCTTGACATTGATTCGGGCCACGCAGCCGAAATTTAAGAATGAATTTGATTCGGGCCATGCAACCTACCCTAAAAGCAACCATAACCCTAACCCTAACCCTAACCCTAACCCTAACCCTAACCCTAACCCTAACCCTAACCCTAACCCTAACCCTAACCCTAATCCTAACCCTAACCCTAACCCTAACCCTAACTTAGGGTTCAGTATTAGGTAGTGTTTTGTCAATATAAAAGTTACAAAAAACAAACTATTTCCCTAAAAATTACCTAAATTTAACCTTGACCTTGATTCACGCCACCTAGCGATCTAACCTTGACATTGATTCGGGCCACGCAGCCGAAATTTAAGAATGAATTTGATTCGGGCCATGCAACCTACCCTAAAAGCAACCATAACCCTAACCCTAACCCCAACCCTAACCCTAACCCCAACCCTAACCCTAACCCTAACCCTAACCCTAACCCTAATCCTAACCCTAACCCTAACCCTAGGGTTCAGTATTAGGTAGTGTTTTGTCAATATAAAAGTTACAAAAAACAAACTATTTCCCTAAAAATTACCTAAATTTAACCTTGACCTTGATTCACGCCACCTAGCGATCTAACCTTGACATTGATTCGGGCCACGCAGCCGAAATTTAAGAATGAATTTGATTCGGGCCATGCAACCTACCCTAAAAGCAACCATAACCCCCCTAACCCTAACCCTAACCCTAACCCTAACCCTAACCCTAACCCTAACCCTAACCCTAACCCTAACCCTAATCCTAACCCTAACCCTAACCCTAACCCTAACTTAGGGTTCAGTATTAGGTAGTGTTTTGTCAATATAAAAGTTACAAAAAACAAACTATTTCCCTAAAAATTACCTAAATTTAACCTTGACCTTGATTCACGCCACCTAGCGATCTAACCTTGACATTGATTCGGGCCACGCAGCCGAAATTTAAGTATCTGCATGTTGTTCCTATAGGCTACGGTATTTCTACATTTTAGTTTCATGCAGCGATGGTCGAATGTCGTTGGTTCCTGTTTCCAGTAGGTTTCACTAGAGAAGTGATTTTACCTTATTATTGGTTTTGTGGCAGATTTTCGTATGTGATGAGATTTACGAAGTGTTATTATATCAATGGGTTTGCAGTCTTAAGTGTTGTGAATGTGCTATATTTTCTGCTCGTTAAACTGGAAGCCGGATTACAAAAATTACTTTCCACCTGGCGATTAGTTTATGCAATATACATCAGCTTTGTGCCGATGCTTTAATCGAAAGTACAAGATGTCTCTGACATCGAAAGATTCGTTTATGCCGCTTAACTGTTACACAGTAGCAGTTACTTAATGGAAAATTTCACTTCAGTATCTAAGAGAAATAACGCAAAATGATCGTGAATCGATAATTTCAATGTAAACGTCTACCAATTTTTATATCAAAAACATAATATCACAAGCAGGGGTGCAAAAACCAAACTTTTTTCAAAATGAAAAGTTGGTGTTTTGGTTTTTTGGTTTTATTTGGTTTCTTTTTTGTGGCGTTTTTTTTAGATTTTCCTATTTCGGATCATAAAACTCATAAATAAAAGAACCAATAGTAAAACAAAGTTTTTACTATATCCATCTAGTATCCTATAATCCGTCATATTAAGCAGTTACCTCTACAAATATATAGTCCGCGTTCATTTTACAACATAGCGTCCGTTTAATCAAGCACCGCACCCGTTTCTGTTGCAGCCAATGGCAACGCTGGCCAATCACAACGCTGCGTGTCGGAAAAGGGGATTCCCCGATTCGAAAAGTTGAGTCCCCGATTCTATAAGCTAGCCTTTTTTTAGCTGAAATTTTGATAGAATGAAGTGTGTGCGAGGGCGAGTCTGTCTGCCAAGTTTCACGACGATTGAATGATTGTAAGTGATCGAACTAGTCGTCGCAAGATTTGACTTTTTAGCCTGTGGCTCAAGCAAGCAATGATTGCAAGATTGCAAGCAAGCAAGATTCCCGCAAGTAAAACTCATGGAAAAATGGCATAATACCGTTCAAATTAATCAGATGCATATAAATGAAATTAGCTAGAACAGTAGAACCGTAGAATGTCATAAAACGAAGTTAACAAAGACCATACAACAATTGCCAAGAGAGTTGAAGAGACGACATTTTTGGCATTTATAATTTTTAAATTTGTAAAAAACCAAAAACCAAAATTTGAGGTTTTTTTTTTTTTTTTAAACAAAAAACAAAACAAAAAACCAAACCTTTAACAGCCCTGATCACAAGACAACGTGTAGGAATAATATTTCATCATGGTCAACAATGTTGCCACAGCTGGGTACCATTTTTTTTACTACATCTGGGTTTCTTGCTCTCGTCTGGGTATCTGGCTATTTTTTTGGCAAAATCTGCATTAGTCTGGTTATATTTGACCATTAGCGTCTACATGTACAATGTGTGCATATTGTGTAAGTCCGACGCTCTACTTTAAAAGATCAATTTTGCAACTTCTTTCCCGATAATTCGTTCTGCAAACACTTGCATCTGTCTTCTGCGAATTTGTTTCTTTGAGTTCGTGTTTGCTTTAGAAGCCATGTGTGCACCTGTATGCGACGTACTTTTTAGCCATTCCCTTTTAACTTGGCATTAAATCACGTGCTAACTTTCTTTATCAGCAAGATTGCTTTCTTAGCGGGACTACAGCCTAATTTTGGCAGGGCCGTTTTATCCAATAGGCACAGTGCCTAAATAGGCACAGTAGGCACTGTGCCTAGGGCCTACGAACCTTTCAGGGGCCTACGAAAGTCTGAAAATGAGATATTGAAAAAATAAGTTCAATAATTGAATTTTATTGAATTTTATGCTAAAATGATATTAACTTAAAGTTAGGTAATTTTCTATGTGAAATTGCATTATTTAACAATTTCTCGTAATTTATTGTACTTAAACAGTTTCACCTTAGGAATAAAATTAACTTAATTAGTTACTGAACTAATTAATTACAATTACGTGCTGACGTCATAATACAAAACGACACAAAATGTTCTCTTACAAGTTTGGCGTTTCAAATTGTGACGGAACTCAAATTTCAATGCTCTTCATCCATTTTTTCTTATTAGGCCTACTGTGGAAAATATTTATACTTACATGAGATCGGACATGTACTTTGGAATTATCATGAGTTCTAAAGCGTTGTCTTCAAGCATATTTATTTACTCATTTGTACCAAATCTTGCAACACCAAATTCTCGCTCCATTGATACCAGGGCTTTTATGAAGGAATTTTTATAACTGCACAACCTCTCTTCTCTCTTTAAAAAAGCCAAGGTAAATATTATTATTCCCAATGGGATGACAATGACCTTTTTAAAGCTGTTTTTAGCTGCACAAAAATGCTTTAACAGCTGCACAAATTCATTTACTGCTGCACTTTTTGTGTAGAACTGCACACTAAAAAGCCCTTTTTGATACTGATGTTACATGAACGACATAATCTTTCTGATGCAGCTGAAAAACTGAGAAATCTCATATTAGTTCCTTACTAGAAGCTAAGAATGGTATTAATTTGACTGTATTCGTTCGTTTGTGTAGGCCGTACTGACATTTTTCATAAACACACGTCATAACTAAAGGCAATTCTTCGTTCAGTGAGGTCATATATAACTAAAATCGGAAAAAATTGGCTGATGTTTATTAGTCGCACAAAAGCATCCAGCAAAAAAGTAAGTAAGGAAATATGTAGGCAAGGTAATTATGAAGCTAATTATGACATTTTTAATAGAATTACACAACTTTTAGTTAGAATTAGAATTATCAACATTTTGGTTACTAATTAGTTAGAATTAGAATTAGCTACCAAGCTAATTAATTAACAAAATAATTAGTTTATAATTAAGTAGTTACCCATCACTGTTTAACTCGTTTTCAGCATCAGAGCTGCCAGTTGGGGCCTACGAATGCAAGAGTGCCTAGGGCCTACTACGACGAACTTAAAACGGCCCTGAATTTTGGTGATGTATTAAAACAAGATAAGAGAGAACTTGGATGAAATGTTAGAAAACTCCATTGCAATGACATACTAGAATGATCACTTTATCTGCGTGATGTTGAATGACACAGGCGTGTAGCTCCCGGTAAGAGTCGCTCGATAAAAACCTAATCACGATTGATACTAATATTGAAGAGTTATAAAGACGAACATTGTCCATCGCTGCCGTTCCCACAGTCGCATATTATTCCAAGACTCCATCTTTTCACTTCACCATCACGTGCTATTATTCTGCAATTTTAAGAGACCTGGTTGTTTCCACTTTGAGAAGTTCGTCACATTAAATCGAAGCGCATGATTAAGAATTAGTGTATTTAAAAAAATCCGTGTCTCCGAGATTTAAATGCTATTATGGCAATTTAAAGCAGAGGCTGAGACTGCTTAACGAATCAGTTATATTGTGCCATACAACAACTTTTCTGTAGAATCGGCAAATTGAAATGAAATGTATTAAAATTTAATGTCACACACCATCCCTACCACCATCACTACCACCACGACCACCACCACCACCACCACAAGCAGAGTCTTTGCTGCTGCAGGCCTTGTTCCGTTAAAATCTTAAAGCGTTAAGGGGAATTTGTCGCAACGTAGGACGACGACGACGATGACGACGCGTCTTCACTTCTTGTCTGTCTTGAAGGACTTTCTAGCTCGAAGAACGAGCAGCATGAAGGAGATCGCTCGAAATCCAAACATCAGAACAATCAACATCACAAAATCAACTGGAACGTTGCTCTGCAACAAGATGACAGACATACAGTATACTGCGTGTTTTAGAATCGTAACACAATCATCTCATTAGCAAGTCTTATGCAATGCAATCAAGTGAATGGCTCTTAAAGCAGGCTTCAGGATCACTATCGACGTACACGTAACAGGTGCCTGAGGATCCGAACGCCAGATCCAGCTTCAGTAACACTGTGCAAGTAAGAGGTGTTTCAAATAAACAGAATAAAACATAAATAGAGTCGTCACGTCTTCTCGTTTTACAGTGTGATGAATCATGAATGTACACCGGGTCCTCGCTATTACACGGGATTTTGGGATCCATATCTAGTTCCGCGTCTTATAACGAGGACCGCGTTATGCAGAAATGCTATATATTGCGACCAAACTTTCACTACGTTTGTGGGTAGCTGTGCTTTGCACGTTGTACCTGACTAACGAGAACATTAGAACGCGGTGTTGTCACGAAAACGAGCCTAACATAATAGCCTACTTGTCAAAAACGTCATTTGACTTGTCAAGACTTCCAGAAATTTCCGTTTAATTCGAAATTACGTAATAAAATATATGTCATTTAAACAATGAATTTTTCGTTTATTGCTTAATTAATTCGGTTGATTGGTTCTTTGTTTTTGTTTTAGACTTTCAGGTACCACGAACTTCCGACTGCATGTATGAAATGCCGTTGGAACAGCGATTATAATAATAGTAGATCAGCTAGTGGTATAAACACAACACCTAGCACCAACTTTTAACTGAAAGAAACAATTTATAAAGAACAAATTCTTGCTGTATTTGGATATTAAAGACAAGCACATCAACTAATGTAGTATAAGTTTTCTTAAAAACAGTCGGTGGGTTTTGACTGCTTCTTGCTACTGTGTTGCTGATTCCGGAGAGTTCTGCACTAGCTAAATTCTTTCATAAATATGACTACGTAAGCCTTCGTAGGCTATAATACTAAGCTACCTTTTCAATCAACTGTCATCTGGGCAACCAACGAGAAAACGAGCATAATCGCTTACGTCCACAGAGGCCTTGCTAAGTTAACGCTGCATGAGTTTCCTTCCCAAGATCGCACGTGTGCAAAAGTAAAATTTGGGTTCATAGTAGAGAGTGACGCGGGGAGATAATCTCATCCCCATCCCCGCCCCGAAACAAGTAAGTTTTCCCCATCCCCGCATGAATCGTCCCCATCCCCGCAGGTTTTCTCACCTTCCCCAACCCCATCCCCTCAGGACGACATTACATTCTCCGCCAAAAGTTCCAATTAAAATTAATTTTTTAGCTTACAAAGCTATTTGTATTGCTGATTGCATTTATTAAAACATAAGCAAAAAACAGATTCCTTACAAATAATTCCTTAAAGAGGAAGTACAATTGATATGAGCCTATACTATAGTGTTGAAAAGTGAATGAAAGTGAAACTGGAGTTTTAAGTTAAGTTAAGTAAGTAAGTAGTTGCAACTAAGGAAGTCAGTTACTGTATTCGCTGTATAAACTATAGAAATATAACAGTTACCATTACCAAAGTTTTATCGCCGGCTTATTCCCCATGTCACTCTCTAGTTCATAGCTACGATCAACTTCCATCGGAATTCGCATTATAACAGAGGCCGCGTGCTATACGAAGGTTCAATGCTCTAGCGGATCGGGCATCAGACACGTCGTGTCCAGCTGTGGCCCATTTAAAACTGTATGCTTTATTGGCGCGTTAATTCCAACATCGGATCGCATGTAATGTTTCGACTAAAACAGTCTAACTTTTTGAGCAACGTATATTATGTCTTAGAAATAGATTGAATGGATGGCTATCATGGGGAAGTGCTGGTGGCGGAAGCGGGCGGGTATAACCAGTAGAACACAGAAGTCCTGCACATGGAAATGAGGTGAATGCATGTTTAGCGGTCGAAGACGCGTCGCCCAAGAA
The DNA here is from genome assembly GCA_020284085.1 of Aporrectodea caliginosa. NCBI lineage: Eukaryota > Metazoa > Annelida > Clitellata > Crassiclitellata > Lumbricidae > Aporrectodea > Aporrectodea caliginosa. The sequence goes on from JACEVL010000302.1 coordinate 216,960, forward strand.
ACATTTGCATGAACAGAAAGACGCAGAAGTCTTCTAAGACTTCTCTGACCTAAAGGAACTCACTCAGTCTGGTTTGCCATAATAATGGCGACTGTTCCAGAGTTATGAGATGTAGAGTGATAGTGAAAAGAGAGAGCTACACAAACAAGTTAGAGGAACGGAATGAACCGTGTCCTGATAAAATTCCGACCGGTGCCCAACCACAGACGCCGGAAATGGCAGAGTCAGATGCCGATCGATCTGTGTCTCTCTTAACAAGGAAGCGACGAATGACAAAGCCACTATGCGTAATTTATAATTATAGCAAGGGGACGGACGGCCATTGTGTGTCGCAAATAGAAGAGACCGAACACTCGGTTGGAGTCATCGGAGCCTCGTGAACTTCAGTACGGGTCACATAATAAGCAAATGAGTAAGTATACGTAAGGTAAGTAACTACGTGCTGTGTGTACACGCCATCGCCTGATATTATGTGAACCGTAGAACGAACCACGAGAGCGTTATTTGACCATGGTCTTTTCAGCCATAATTATGAGCGGTTTACCGGGTTATAGCCGAACATTTCAATGATGTCCATTCCCGACGAGAGGCATCGGTCAGAGTCTGAAGAAGACGAAGGATTATATGTGGTCGATGCTAGAACTGTTGATGCTGCTGTCGCTGCTGCTGTTGACGTTGTACTGAACACAGTCGACCGCTTCTCATCAGCAAGAGACTCACAAGCTACGAATTAAATAGAAACAGATACAGATAATCTCAAATTAAGTCCTTTAGATTTCACGACAACGGATGATCCACTGATTTCAACGATTTCACTCGCTTGAAGCGACCATCGACTGAAGCCTTTGGCATTTAACAAAGGCGCTATAGAAGTCGTTGGATTGGATTGGATTAGGTGACGAAGATATCTACGAGAAATTCCCATAAAAGATGACAAAACTGCTACCAATGGTAATAGTACTGAAAGGGTTCTGTGGGTTGTCGATGATAGGGTGATTAATAATTATAAGTCGACGTCAGTCAATTTCTCACTGATGTTGTCGATATGCTGCCATTGGTTGACGATTAGTATTTCATTGGCATAGGTGAACCACGACACGTATTTCAGCCACAAGAAATAGATCGGAATCGACCTGTAAGACACACGCACACACGTACAATGCGTTGTAGCACTCGATGCATTCCATCAGTCATCAGTAAATCCTATCACATCAACGCTATGATGATTACAGTTACGAAGTAAACAAAATACTGAGTTCTATCTTATAAGAATCACACTTAATATTGCCAGAGTTTCTTGTACTTTCATCATATTCGTTTATTTAACACAAAACTGTCGACAAAACGCAACTTTCTGCCCTATCCGTTTTCTTTATCCTAATACTACTAGCTAAGCGTTTCTTCCGCTAATACCGGCTTTTCTATAAGCCATGATTTCACAAACCATGAACGTTCCAACTAGCTATGCATATAGCAGGCCTTATGTATACATACTGGTCATGATGAGAGTGCCGCATTATCTTGTCTGAGAGAGAGAGTCGAGAGAGTCGGGTAGGGTCGATGGCAAATTCAGACGAGTTTGAGCCAGAACAGACAGAAGGCAGAGAGACAGTAACAGACAGAAATGCTTAAAACTCAGACAGACAGACAGACAGACAAAAAGAGTTAGAAAAATAAGTGGAGAGCCGAGACAGAGAAGATAAGAGACAGAGAGAGAAATCAGAGACATAACTTATGCATTTCGCATAAGAGAGAGAGATCCTGGTTATAAAGAACTCTATCATAAGCGTTAAAGGAGAGGCGTTGGATTAGATCAAAGGCTGAGAAGAAAGCCTTGAAGTTACGCCGATCTTTATCCGTTCGTCGGACTATACACTAAAATCATCAATAGCTACAAACTTGCCGATAGATGGCGTGTTATAGATGGGCGCCTTGCAGGCTGCCTTCCGTTAAATTCGACTCCTGTTAATCTTGTTATTATCTCCTGCTACTATATCAGATAATCTTACTGCGAAAGGTCAACGCGCATTCTCTAGTCCAGTCTATTTGGATATTCATCTGAAAACGTCAACCTGAACTCTTTTCGAATTAACTAGAGCAGATAATAATTATACCCGTTGGCCTGATTTTGAAAGAGAGAGAAACGTTCGCAATGATGCTCAACTCCTACTTACGCCGTGTTAACGAAGAATCCGCCGATCATAGAGCATGGAACGACGAACAAAGGTCCGACAGCCAACGCCAGCCCAACGTCACTGAATGCAGTCGACAGCAGATAGCCTACAACCACACACACACCACGAACATACGTTTAAATAAGCACGCACATATCTCACATCCAAAAACACATACGCACATATCTCACTTACACCCAAGAACACACACGCACACATCTCACTTACACCCAAAAACACACACGCACACATCTCACTTACACCCAAGAACACACATGCCACACATATCTCACTTACACCCAAAAACACACACGCACATATCTCACTTACACCCAAAAACACACACGCACATATCTCACTTACACCCAAAAACACACACCACATATCTCACTTACACCCAAAAACACATACGCACATATCTCAGTGACATAATCTCACTTACACCCAAGAACACACATGCACACATATCTCACTTACACCCAAAAACACACACGCACATATCTCAGTGAGATAATCTCACTTACACCCAAGAACACACATGCGCACATATCTCACTTACACCCAAAAACACATACGCACATATCTCAGTGACATAATCTCACTTACACCCAAGAACACACATGCCACATATCTCACTTACACCCAAAAACACATACGCACATATCTCAGTGAGATAATCTCACTTACACCCAAGAACACACATGCCACATATCTCACTTACACCCAAAAACACACACGCACATATCTCACTTACACCCAAGAACACACATGCCACATATCTCACTTACACCCAAAAACACACACGCACATATCTCAGTGAGATAATCTCACTTACACCCAAGAACACACATGCCACATATCTCACTTACACCCAAAAACACATACGCACATATCTCACAATTCACACACCCAAGAACACACATGCCACATATCTCACTTACACCCAAAAACACATACGCACATATCTCAGTGAGATAATCTCACTTACACCCAAGAACACACATGCCACATATCTCACTTACACCCAAAAACACATACGCACATATCTCAGTGACATAATCTCACTTACACCCAAGAACACACATGCCACATATCTCACTTACACCCAAAAACACATACGCACATATCTCACTTACACCCAAAAAGACACACACATATCTCACTTACACCCAAAACATCTCACTTACACCCAAAAACACATACGCACATATCTCACTTACACCCAAGAACACACATGGCTCACTTACACCCAAAAACACACATATCTCACTTACACCCAAAAACACATACGCACACATCTCAGTGAGATAATCTCACTTACACCCAAAGAACACACATGCCACATATCTCACTTACACCCAAAAAAACACATGGCTCACGCACATATCTCACTTACACCCAAGAACACACATGCCACACATCTCACTTACACCCAAAAACACATACGCACATATCTCACTTACACAAAAACCAAGAACACACATATCTCACCACATATCTCACTTACACCCAAGAACACATACGCACATATCACTCACATCCAAAAACACACGCACACATCTCACTTACACCCAAAAACACACGCACATATCTCACTTACACCCAAAAAACACATGCACATAGCTCACTTACACCCAAAAACACACACGCACACATCTCACTTACACCCAAAAACACATGCACACATCTCACTTACACCCAAAACACATGCACATATGTCACTTACACCCAAAAACACACATGCCACACATATCACTTACATCCAAAAACACACACGCACATATCTCATTCGAACCAAAAAACACATCTCACTTCATTTAATCAGAGCATTTTTATAGCGCCCCTTCCAGAAGCAACTCAGAATCCAAAAAACACCAAAAAAACACACGCATACTTACACAAAAGTACAAGACAATTGGATTATAATCACAGGCGCAGATGTAGCGAAATGCACAGGAGGCAAGAGGCAGTAATAGGAGGGAATCTAGCGTTACATTCGACAACTGATTACAACAGTAACTCCAATGTCCATTATTGTTGGACAATATTTGTAACGATGACTTCTCTATGGGAACAGAGACATTAATCACATTTTAATCTGTCAGCAGGTAGCACAGAACCGCGAAACGCACATACAGTTTCCTCCTCTGTGATTTTTCAATGGATTGCGTGGAGTGAGTTAACGCGATTCATGAAAATCGTTTAATTTGAATTACGCCGTTCGTGGTTAATTGGGATTGGCACGTGTTCATATGGTTACAGTGAACCTCTGTTTCGCAGCAGCAGCAGCAGCAGCAGCAGCAGCAGCAACAGCAGCAGCAACAACAGCAACAACAACAGCAACAACAACAACAACAACAGCAACAGCAGCAGCACGTGTGATGAATAGACGGTGAACATTGTGTTCATTGTAATGTCTTGTGTGTGTGTGTGTGTTAGAGTCGTGTCTGTTGGTCCTGGGTTTCCGATTGGATGTCTCTTTCTTACGACGCCATTCATGTCTGGACGAAGGACGAAGAAACCTTTTTCTAGCCAATACAGATTCAGCCATGAGCTCCACTCGGAGCATATCGACGGAACCAGAAGGTCCTGTACCGCAGATCGATCTGACATGACTCGTTTCATCTCTAGTGGTGCCAGAGAGACCAGATGGCATTAGATGAGCAGCAACTGTCGCTGAAGTCGCACAATTAGTAAAATATCATCATCATAATTATTATGAAAACCTGCGCAGATTACTCGATCACTACTGCAACCGAGTTAAAGACGACAAGTAGAGAACATTGTGTAGTTCTATACTCCATGTCTGCAACTAGTTATCATCCATCAGTGCATCACACGCTAGTTAACAATCAACGTCGGTTTGTAGTTAATTCTGTGTATGTATGTATGTATGTATGTATGTAGGCCTATGTATGTATGTATGTATGTACGTACGTATGTACGTACGTCTGTCTGTCTGTCTGTCTGTCTGTCTGTCTGTCTGTCTGTCTGTCTGTCTGTCTGTCTGTATGTATGTATGTATGTATGTATGTATGTATGTATGTATGTATTTATGTATGTATGTATGTAGTATGTATGTATGTATGTAGTATGTATGTATGTATGTATGTATGTATGTATGTATGTATGTATGTATGTACGTACGTACGTATGTCTGTCTGTCTGTCTGTCTGTCTGTCTGTATGTATGTATGTATGTATGTATGTATGTATGTATGTATGTATGTATGTATGTATGTATTTATGTATGTATGTATGTATGTATGTATGTATGTATGTATGTATGTATGTATGTATGTATGTATGTATGTATGTATGTATGTATGTATGTATGTATGTATGTATGTATGTATGTATGTATGTGTATGTATGTATGTATGTATGTATGTATGTATGTATGTATGTATGTATGTATGTATGTATGTATGTATGTATGTATGTATGTATGTATGTATGTATGTATGTATGTATGTATGTATGTATGTATGTATGTATGTATGTATGTATGTATGTATGTATGTATGTATGTATGTATGTATGTATGTATGTATGTATGTATGTATGTATGTATCTAGACTTTTATAAAGCGCATGCAGTGGGTTGGTACTTGATTGCTTACTAAGTTAATGATCAGACAAGATGACATAAAACGTACCAAATGAAACTGAAATGTTGCAGACTAGCAGATTAACAGTGAAGCAGATAAGAAACGCTTCGACTGAAGAGTACAACCCTGCAATAAAAAGCAGCACAAAGGCACATTGTATGTCATAGCCATCGTTTTATAGATAACTCTAATAGAAAGCTTTGCATCCGTCTCGACTGTAAAACATATTAAAAATCTGGCGCATTCGTTATTCGACTCTTTAGCCTAGCACCCACGGGTAACAACTGCCCAACTAGGCCTACGCTATGCTCGTTACAGCCTTACACTGCTACACTTAACTATATACTATGGTGCTGATATTTTGTTCCAGATTAAATTCTAACTCGTTATGAGATAAGAAACGTTAAATAATTCTAATTCCATTTCTGGCTTCAGAACACAGAATGAATTTCAAAGTGTAGGCCAGAATTTTAAAATTCTGATGAAACGGATTTCACACAAACGTATCTTTTCAAATTAGATTTCATTAAGATAAGAAGCGTTAAACTATTCTGAAAAATAAGTATTCTATTATTTTTAGGACTGGGCATTTAACGCGCTATTAACGCGATTAATGCGTCAATTAATTGATTAAATTTTGTAACGTAGTTAACGCTATTGTCACTGCGCTCAATTATTTTTAATAAAATAAAGCGCTAAAACAATTCTTGATAAAAATCGCTATTACAAAGTAAAAACTTTAAGTTTAAACTTTAAGCTTTAAAGTAAAACTAAAAAGTAAAACAAATAGTTAAAGCATGTTTCCTATTTGTTTATTGACTGCATGCATTTATAGGCCTATAGCGCATAATTATTCAACGTAATTACTCAGAGTCGGTAGAGTAGTTATACTTGTTATCTATTGTGACATGCGTTAAAAATTAATCGCGTTATTAGCAATTTAAATCGTGCGATTAATTTCGATTAAATTTTTAATCGTTGCCCATCCCTAATTAATGTGCAAACAATTACTTCCAAAACAAAACATTTCCAGTCGACCAATACAACTGAGAATACAACAGTCTTATGGAATGCCATTCTACTATAAATTAATGCCTTGCAGGATGCCATACAGTTAAATTCGACTCCTTTTAAACTTGTTATCATCTTTTACTATCAGGTAATCTTACTGCGTACTTGTCAGTTTCAATTAATAAACGAATATTTTTTAAATTAGCTTTTTATTTAACTGTTGTCTGCTACAAGCAAGGTAATCTTGTGGAAGCGAGCGAAAACTCTTCTGAACCACTTCAAAAGCACCTATAGGCTATAATATGATAAAAGCCTATTTTATGTTATGTTACGCAAGCGCAGCTCAGTCAGGTTGTATTAGGTGACGACACAGTATTTAAAGTCCATGTTACGTTACATGGTGTTAATTGCATCTTCGCAGGAGGTCTGAGAGAAAGCAGAGAAGTGAACGGATGATGTTTGTGATGTCTACTCACCGACGCACCAGTACATGATGACAGTGAATAGGAACGGAAGTAGACAGAATTGAGGAAACTGCGAAGAACACACACACAACGTTGGGTTGGGGTGGAAGGTTGAAGGAAGAAAAACATCTCTTAGAGACCCTGCAGCCATGCGTTGGGTTGGGGTGGAAGGGTGAAGGAAGGCAACACCTCAACTCTTCAAACATCTCTTAGAGACCCTGCAGCCATCCGTTGGGTTGGGGTGGAAGGGTGAAGGAAGGCAACACCTCAACTCTTTCAAATATTGATAACCACCAACAGAGACGCCACATTAAATTTATTATTCATCATTTTCCATGTGCGTGTGTATGTACAGCTTAATGTGTAATGTATGCGTGTATGCGGACATTAAATTTATTGTGACATGATTATACCGTGGTGTATATAGATGTGTGTGTGTGTGTGTGTGTGTGTGTCTTCAGGGTTCTGCCCTTTGTATCCCTTGTGTTTGTGTTTGTGTGTACAATGTCGTGTATGTGTCTGTCTGTCTGTGTGTGTGTGATGTGTGTGTGTGTGTGTGTGTGTGTGTGTGTGTGTGTGTGTGTGTGTGTGTGTGTGTGTGTGTGTGTGTGTGTGTGTGTGTTCGGTGCCCTTTGTATCCCGTAAATTTTTTGTACAATGCGTTTAATGATATTATACACCCGTAAATAGAAATAATTATGATAAAAGAAATAAATTACATAGCGTCAAGATCAATAAAATCAAATGGCGTCAAGAACAATATTATTAATAAATACAGTTCTATTTCTACGCAGCTTCAAAGATAAATTATTAAATAAACATATAGTGTCAAGGCAAATTATTTAATAAAGTTCTAGTTCTAGATAGCGTCAAGACCGACTTCCCTTTACATATAGGTGCATTTCGGGCTCTGGAAAACATTAATCCGCCCCAAACTTCACAGGAGTTCAGCATATTTATTATGGACGCTTACTGAATATATTAAACAGCGAAATAAAATATAAAATTTGTTGTGCATCATCATTTTCACTTAAATATGTGAATAGATCTTGATTGCAAATTGTGTGTGTGTAAGTATGGAGTGGAAAACAAACCGTATAGGCTACTGTAAAGTTGTAAACCTCGCTAGCCACTCAGATTCAGGAATCGGTCTAGAACTGCATTTATAATGAGTCTCATCACAAAAATGCTCGCATACTAAAGTTTTCAATTTCTAGTCGTTACAACTGTCTCTGCTATTTAATGATCCTATGCAATCACCAGCGCCGCTACTTGTCTCAACTTACATCACAGTTCAAATCTTCAAATGTTGTTTACTTTGAGTCAGTATGCACACCTGCCTCGTTTGTTTCAATTTCTGCACATAACATTGTCTAAGCTTATGTGAATATTGATCTTCGGCTCGTAATTGAATACTGAATCTGGGTGGCCTGGTTAGCGGACAACTGATGAACCTTCTGCCTTCACTATTTGACACATATGCATACTGTATTTTGCATTATAAATATCAACAAAAGCAGCTCAATCACAAAATAAGTTAAAGTGAGTAAAAGGGAAGATATTCACCTCGACTATTGTTTTCGAAAGGAAATACGTGTCCACTCTGTAGATTCCATCGAAATGTTCTCGAAGGAAGACAGGAAACTCAGGCGGGAAAAGCTGGAACCATAATTATGCAGAATAAAACTGTCAGCCATCTTCCGGTTTACAGGTTTCCAAGTTTGAATTGCTTGCTTCCCAATATCACCGATATTTTCGTTCCCATTGAAGGTTACCGAATAAGAAAATTTCCTTGGCGCGAAATGGGATGAATATTATTGCAAGAAGGCGAAACACCTTGAGAAACTAGAGTGACAGGGTGACAGGATACTGGTCTTAAAGAACTTAAGTTCAGCTTTCTCACAAAACTTCCGCAAAGTTACATGTATATTGCCTCGACGTCACAGCCATTGCACCCAGCCGCGGTAGAAACAAATCAATCCTTCCAGTTCAATCCGTTGACAGAAAGTCAACCAAGGATGGCGGAAAGTTAACAAGGAGACTGCAAGTGCTTAAAAATATTACTTAGGTCCATTTCAAGACATTTCTTGAAATCTGAAGGCTTTAAGGGCGTATACTAGTCACCGTGTGCTGCGGGAGCACGAGATGCAGGGATCGGCCTCACATTGTGATCACTCGTGCTACCACCTTGGCGCTCCTACTATAATATATGCGTCTCCCGTCTGATGGGGGCTAATGAGTACGGGCAAGGTGGACTAAGTCGAGGGGCTCTTGAGACGGGTAAAGAGCGGAGGCGTCCTACACCGTGAAGCCCCGACCGGATAGGAACCATGTCCTTCTTAAATTATTCACAGAGCGACCCGTTAGTAAATATAACCTGCATCCCAGTCCTCACCCATTCGAAGTAACAACCAACAACAATAAGTACTATGAAGAATGATCTCTAGTAAACTAGCCTCTCTCCTGACTTATACTCTGTTGCGTTTTGTCGACAGTCATTGATCAGTAAACAAATATGATGCTGATGATTCTATTCCTGGAGGTCCAATCCTTTACATGTTTATGGAAAACGACCAGACACACTTGAGTAACACTAAGATTAATGGAGGCAGAATGGAGACATGCCTTGGAGAAGTTGATTAGGAAGAGTCTCACTTGATAGTTGCGTTATTAGATCAACGTGAGATGATGACGTAAGAAGAAGGTACATCTGCCAGATAACTTGAAATCAAATTGGCAGCCTAGAGCTTCACACGAAATTGCATCAGATGGAAATATATAATAATTGATAATGTCATGGTCTATGGTCCCTTTTCAGTGCCTCTACCAGCGGATGTCTGTCTGTATTTGTCTTTTCTGCCTCTCAATGTCTGTCCTCCTTCCCTCTGCCTCTTAAACTCACTTAAACTCACATTTCGAGCTTAACATCTGTCTATTGTACTTGTAATTGAACATTTATATAGCGCCACTCAGAGATTCAGAGGCGCTCCGGACCCAAGTCAGTGTTGTCACTAACAAATAGATTAGTCTTCTTATTGTGTCATAGAGCCGACCTGTGTCGTATGCACGTTTCAAATTCACTAAAAAGTGCTCACGGATGAATTTCCGAGGTTTTCGTCAAGAAAATCACGTTCGTCGATCAAAAACCGTAAATTTTGTAGCGCCTTTTAGGGCGTAGATTAAGCGAGGCTAACCATGACGACGTTGAAGATGAATCCGAAAGTCATTTGCATCTGCATTAAGAACAGCGAACCGTTGATGTTGTTAAGTCCCGTCTGATCGATTTCCTGATGCCAGTAGATCAATCCAAAGATTATGGCAAGCACCTGAAGCGGACAAAAAGAAGGACAGTCAGAAAGAAGACAGATTATTCTTTGCAAAATGTTGCCTGACAATCGGGCGAAGTCCTACACAATAATAATAATTGGATGTCTTCAAACACTGACTCTGTTTAATTTCTTACTCCAGAAGCGACAACCCTATCCTTTTCTCCTTTTCATGCTATTGTTCTGAATTCATTTAGTTAAGTCCCACTAACCCCGATTTGGAGGAGGCGCACTTTGAAAACGGTTGGTTCACGGATGTTGTTCAGTCCAGATCTCCAGAGTAGCACACCCAGCTGACGGAACCACGAAGCCTTATACCTTAAAAACAAATACTCAGCGTGTCAATAATTATTAGACCGTATGTCAGCCGAACTTGATGAATATTGTTGCATGTAATGGCACTCATTCAAACGACGGACAGCGGTGGCAAAGGATCTCACCCGATCAATTCAGTAAGCAATGAGCAATAGGCAATTATAAGCAGGGTAGAAGCCATACGACGGTAGCTATGGAACAGCATGAACATTTACATTATAGTCTACGCAGCTGGATCATTCGCTTCTGACAGCGATCGTCACTTGTACGTTGATCAGTTGGTTCGGCTGCTGCATCAATGAAGAAGAGGCAGATTAGAAGAGGCAGAGTAATTCATAATAATAAGGTACAGATGGCAACTATTATAATAGAGACGATGGTGATGGACTGCAGCTGTTCTGATGGCGGTGGATCAGAGAGAACTACTTACGGAGACAAATCAGCGAACGATTCCTCTTCATACTGCAATTTAATAAAACAAACTCAGAGTTAGACAAAGCTATAATTATGAAGAAACTGAGCAGGCGTAACTTTGTATTGTGACGGTTATGTCATAATATGTATTGTGATGTATTGTGATGTACTGTGATGTACTGTGATGTACATGTTGTATCATGACGTTTAAATCACCAGCACCCTGTGCTGAAATATAATTACGGCTGTCATCAGTGTCATGGCATGCGACATTTTAACAATAATTGTGAAAAATTTAACAAGTACTTTATTACCTGCGTACGCCAATCAGTTTATTTATCACCCAATCAAGTGATTTACGAGCTAATCAAGTGATTTATAAGCTAATCAAGTGATTTATAAGCAAGTGATTTATAAGCTAATCAAGTGATTTATAAGCTAATCAAGTGATTTATAAGCTAATCAAGTGATTTACCAGCTAATCAAGTGATTTATAAGCTAATCAAGTGATTTATAAGCTAATCAAGGGAATATCGAGCAGGTGAAAGGTACGAGTAGGCACGCGGTCAGTCTCAATGGCGTAACGAAGGGTTTCAGCGCCAATTTTTTTATACGACTTTTAATCGTTCATATCATATATAGGCTACTGTACAACATTGTGTACTACTTTAATACAATTACAAATCTGATATGGTTCCAGATTTATTAAATGGTGTTTTGCTATGTAATAAGTTGAATGAATGAATTTTCTGAATTGTATGTAATAAGTAATGAAACATAATTTACAAACGATTTTTATATATGAAAAGACAAATTTAAAGAACAAAGAGGTCAGCAGTGAGCAGTAGGTTGTACTTGTTTCACAATTTTGTAACATTAATAGTAACCTATTGCCATAATTGTCTGTTACGAGCCTACGATTAAGAAGGCTGATACTTCGTATAGGTTCAAGGCTACTGGTTTCAAACTAATTTTTACAGCTGTTGCAGATGCAAACGCATGTATTATTTTGTCAAATTCGATTTGATCGAAAATCGGTTTTTAAAAGCTCAGAATTGCCAAATTAATTAATCGGTTTTGGCTCATGGTGCTTCCTGAATAAGTCAGAAACAATTTCAGCTTACTAAAAAAAATCTTTCGCAAGTAGCAATAGAAACGGCAACGGGTATTAGCAGTTGTAGGCCTAAAGCAATTCACAAATTAGGGAAAACATCTTCACCATATACGATATAATAGATTTCAGTCCAGTGAGACTTCTGGACTAACTACGTCACTTTGGTGTCTGTTATTTAATTACATCTTGCAGTCATTAAATTGTCGGCAGTCATTAATAATTTCTCGGCACAGATTATTTCCATCAATGTCACCTTCATAATAATTTGCCAGATCTGCCCATTTTGTTTCCAGCAAATCATGACGTCTTTTCCAGCGATGAAATGTTACTTTGCGTTAAACAGAGAAGTTAATGTTTTGAACGACGACGTCATAACAGTGACGCCTACAAACGAGTAATAGTACTTTACGAGAACATTTCCTTTCTCATTCTGAACCGATTTAAGCCTACGCCAATTTATTGGAGCGGATTCTTGGTATTCGCTATTCCTGCCACATTTGATACTTAAAGCCAAGTTGTGCTAATTTAAAATTTAATATAATATATTCAATTTAATATAATACATTCAATTTAAAATTGAGCAGTATTATTGAATTATTGAATTTAATAATACA
>JACEVL010000302.1:235000-242500 GCA_020284085.1 Aporrectodea caliginosa
ATTAAGATTTTTAGAAATTGACGAATATTGACGAATATTAAAACTGGCCAACGAATATTAAGAATATTAAATTTTTTTAGTTCTTTTAATTCCTAATTCTTGAAAATCCAGGATTAATTGTAAAAAATCAGTGACAAAATTATGCATAAGATCAGTTACATATTACAGTTACTCAGCCAAGTACACACAACGTAAGGTGGGCAAATTATACTTTACATTATAGCGAGTGGGATAGCTATGAATTTGGCGCCAATACAACCTATTTCAAAAGGAATTTAGGCCAACGACTTTATGAAAGTTCCATTCATTATTCGTCAGACGACACTGGCATAATATAAAACAAGCCAATTAAGGCGTCGCGCATCATTTAAAACGTAGACTGAAATAAATATAGTGCAGGGGTTTCAGATTACGGTAGAGACACCGGAGAGAGACAGAGACAGACGGACAAACAGCGAGAGACGGGAGAGATGGGAGAGAGAGAGAGAGAGAGAGAGAGAGAGAGAGAGAGAGAGAGAGACGGCCTGCACCATTAAAATTTAGCGCGCAAAAGCCGACACTTGTGTGAGCTTCGGCGCTTTTGGTTGGCTCTGTAGGTTCCCCTACCCCTGGTCAAGGTCGGCTTTTTACAGAGTTCCTCAAAAGTAGGGCAAATTTGAGTAAGAAGCCTATACGCGTACCACCTTACGGAACACAGCACTAAGTATAGCGCCGTAAAACCACTGCACATGTTGTTAATTAGTAGTCCTAAATTAGTTGTAAACAAGGCAAAAACAGTGACGTCATCAACGAATATTTACGAATAATTACGAATATTAAAAATGCCCTAATATTCACGAATATTTATGAATATTAAAGCCTGAAGTCACGAATTCTCGTTCTATGACGATGATGATACAACAATGGAAATTATAAGGATGACTTTAATGGCGACGACGGTGGGAGGCTTTAAAAGTGAACAACATTCAGAGGAGTTCTCTGCCATAGCTTATATATACGATGTTAAAAGTCACCAAGGACGGGACTTTCATCATTTAGCATAATATAATGCATAGCAGAGAACTAGACCAGTCACCAGTGCACACACGTGAAACCCAACCAACGAATTCCAGTCCCAGTTTGCAGGGGCGTAGACAGAAAAAAAATTCGGAGGGGGTTTTAAGTTTGCGTGGGGGAGGGTTCCATTGGAAATTGTCGTATTTTTCTACATTTTTTAGTTTTTAACAACAGTAATGCATTTATTTCGGGGTAAAACCACCACCTAAAAACGCCCAGGACAGTTTGACAGAGAGAGAGGCGCGTTTACGCATAGGAGCACTGGACGACAATCCAACTTCCAGTTTGAAATGCGTGATATGTGCAAGAAAATGGCTTACATAAACCTTCCCAAGCGAGGACATAGTCTCCCCGGCTAGGATATAATCATAAGCTTATGATATCTTTTCATTACACTGGAAAAGGTTTATTATTTCCTCTGGACGAACAGTACGTTGACGAATCATCCGTTGACGAAACGTCCTAGAACCATCAAGTTCAGGGTCTCTGGACTAAGTTGCGTCGGTAGATTGGCGCGACAAAAGGTAGCAGCACTTGCAGCATGCGATGACGTCACCGTTGAGTAATTCATCATTGGTAGAAGATGAAGCATATCCGGGTATTTGTCGAGACGCCAGGTGCACTTAGACCACAATGTAAATTATGAACTAGACTATCCCGCAGATCGTAAAGGATGTGCCTACCCTAAGGAAAGGAGTCGCGTAGGCCAAGACGACATACCAACAAAAATCTTCGATACGTAGCCTACGAGGGTTAGGCTAAGCGGGAAACAATCTGGGGGATTCCATTGGACTTGGTCACAAAAGTTATTTTTTTATTTAGTATATAATAGCATATAAAAACATTTAGGCAATTTTTTTTGGGTGGGGGGGGTTGAACCTGTAAATTCCCCAAATACGCCCATGATACACGTACGAAATTCCAACCAGAAACGAATAAGTTCGGTATACGCAAACTTAGCAACGGTAAACTTGAAAATGTTATAAATTACTGCGCAAATTTGACAAAATAATCCGCTGAAAACGACGCAGATAATAATGGCCGGTGACATGGGGCAGACAAAAAAGACGGAAGAAAAGGATCTGAGATAAATTATTGTTGAAGACTATTCGTCAATGACCTCTTGCATGACGTCATCCACTCTTTCGGCGCGAATCTCCTTCGGAATATCTTTGTCCATCTTCAGCTGAGACTGAAACATATACACAACGACGACGACCCACACGTAGGCTATTATGATACGCCAATCGTTAGCTAACCAATTACACATTCTAATCGATTAGCCGTCGTTTGATTCTAATTCTAATTCTGATTTCTTAGCAATCTGTTTAAAGCTAAATTCTAATCGTAAAACGATTAGCTGATCGATTAGATATCTTCAAATTATGTTAAGAACGAGTTAATTAAGAATGAGCTTGTTAAAAATGAGTTTGAAGATTGTTTCAATTTTCGGTTGACTGTTCTGGCATAGCAGCTGTGCTGCTTTAAGATAACAACATAGCAAGGGTTTTAAACCTCTACAAATTAGTCTGGAACGTGCTTAATAACACAATTTTTCTAGCTTTCTCTTAAAAGCTGTGGTACTGTCCACTGAGACAGTACTATCATCCAAATCTTTCCACAAGTTTACAACTCTTGCACTGAAGAATTTCTGCCCTTATGTTCCTTTCGGCTTCTTAAATAAGTTAAACCTGTGTCCTCGAGTTGCCTTGTTTGGTGCTAATTAAAAAAACTTCTCCCACCTTTCCAGTAATAATCTTGTAGGCTTCAATTAGGTCTCCTCTGCTCCTCCTTTTCTCCACTGTTGTTAGTCCACACCTTTTCAACCTTTCTTCATGGCTCAAATCCTTGTATCCCTAAATCATTTTGTAGCTCTTCTTTGCACTTTCTCCAGCTTTTCCATGTCGTTTTTCACGTATGGTTTCCATACCTGGATTCACTATTCCAACTTTGTCTCTGGTGACTATTGTCCTTCTCATCATACCTAAAGGTGAGTTAGCCTTTTTGATGCTTCAGCACATTGCCTTGAAGGTTTGGCATTCTTGTCCATAATCATTCCTAAGTCCCTTTCTTCTTCACTCACTTTCAATACCTGACCACCCATTTCATATAAAAACTCGTTGTTTCACTTCCCTATATGCACTGAGCACTTATTCAAAGTAAAGCGCATCTGCCAGTTTTCAGACCATCTGAGCATCAGAGTTGGGTACGATTAGCTAGAATTGCTTATCGATTAGAATTAGAACCAGCTACTGAAATTTGCTAATTGATTAGAATTACAATTAGCAAATCTTCTAGCTAATCGATTAGAATCAGAATTGGCAGCAGCTAATCGATTAGCAACAAGAATTAGATATCGGTAATAGTTTGATACATATATTTGCTTCTTGAATTTGTCAAATATTAATCAAAGCACAGCAAGTTACTACAGCAAGTTGTAGTCAATTACAAAACCTAAAGCTGCACAACTGCTATGTAAGAACAGTCCACAAACCAGCAGGCAACACCACATTGTATGTATGTATGTATTTTCGTTTATTCAATCAAAGATTGTTGTCAGAACGCAACAAGTTACAATAATTGTTCTGGATGTAGCAGTTATGAACCAGATTTTACCTAGTTACTTCAGCTGTCTCTTATAACTAATAAATGTTTTTATACATCATACGAGACAGAAAGTTCTTATTGTCTTTGGTCAACCCATATTGGCTATTGGTCAATCCATGCTGCGTTATTGGCATTGCTACTGCATAAACAGTAGCTATTATAATTGACATTGCTACTGCATAAGCTGCAGTTATTGACACTGCTACTGCATAAGGTCACTATTGCATTTGCATTTAGTATGCCTTGAATCAGTGCATCGCTTAGCTTACTGCGCCTAGCGTTTACTATGTAGCCAGCAGAACTAAATTGTATTGTATTTGTATTTGAACACTTGTTATAGCGCCTCTACCAGATTTCCCATTCAGAGGCGCTCCCGACTACTGCGCGAACGCTGAATCGGAGTTTCACGCCGAAGCGCATGAGCAATTGCGAGTGAAGGACTTGCCCAGGGTCCCTACGCGGCGGCTTTGAGGTGGATTCAAAACCCCAACCCTCCAGCTGCAAGGCACCGAACATACCCCTGTACCACCGCGCCCCAGTTGTATTGTGATGTGTTGTATTGTGTGTTGTATTGTACTCCACGTTTATAATGCGACCGAGCCACCCGCAGTAAAGATCCGAGAAATTAATCTCTGATAAACCGACCGACCGGGAAGCGAACCCGGGGCGCCGGCGGGACGAGCAGGCTTCCAACCCACTCGGCCACTCAGGATCCTTAAATATGCGCTCCATGGCAGCTGAGGTTGCAGGAACACAGAGATGCTTGAGATGAAGAACATGAAGACGAGCAAATCTTTCAGTGTTACATAATCAGAATAATCGAAAGTTCGAAACAGCCTTCAGATAAATAAGTAAGTATATTCTTCAAACTCAATATTAATAAACTCATTCTTAATGAACGCGTTCCCAGCTTAATTTTTTTCCAACATCTAATCGATCAGCTAATCGATTTTCGATTAGAATTTGCTGAAAATTGCTAATCAATAAGAATTATAATTAGCATCAGACGACAGCTATTCGATTAGAATTAGAATTAGCTGTTTGTCTAATCGATTAGCTAATCGATTAGAATCTAATCGATTAGTTACCCATCTCTGCTGAGCATTCTTCTTAGATCTTCCCGCAGTATCTCCGCTTCATTTTCATCACCCACTGCTCTACGTAGTTTTGTATCATCATCATCTGCAAACTTAGAAATTTTTGATAAAATTCCATCGTCTATGTCATTAATAAAAGTACGGACAGCAATGGCCCAAGCACCGATCCTTGTGGCACTCCACTTACCTCTGTCATCCAGCTAGAATGTTTATCAACTATGCCCACCTTTTGTCTTCTACCTTATAGCCAGCTTTGGTACTATTCTAGGCTACAGGAACTTGCTGTTGTAACTTGCCGTGCTTTGCTCAAAATTATATTTGAAAAATTCATGAAGCAAATATATGTATTAATTATTATCGAAATCTAATTCTAATTGTTAATTGATTAGCTGCTGTTAATTCTAGTTCTAATCAATTAGCTATAAGACTTTGCTAATTCTAATTCTAATTGATTAATTATCAAAATTCAATAGCTAATTCTAATTCTAATTCATTAGCAATTTAACTAATTTTTCCCCATCTCTGGTATGCGTGTGTATGTGTGCACTGCATATATGTACATGTGTGTATGTGTGGTTGTGTACGTAATGCATGGTTGTGATCCATTTAGTCCGTTTCATTTAGTACGCAGGCTCTATTATAATAATAATAATATTGTGTCAAACGTGAACCTGGAACCAGAGGTGTTCGCTGACGGTGAGAGTTCCTATGAAGAGATCTTCCTGCTGGACGTAAGCGCTTAGGCTGGCCATTCCCTTTCCAATGCGCCCTCCATTGATTCGGATCTCACCCTGAACCAGCAGACTCCCACGATTACGATAAGTCAGAACGTTCAGTAAAGTTGTCTTTCCTGATCCACTGAACAACATCAGAAAAAAATTAAATGCCAAAACAACTAAGCAAATTACATCCATATTGCGTTCATCACATTGGCTGTCCATCTAATCAAGTTAACAATGCCACTGATTTACATAGGTACTGCAATTACTTCATCAGATCCATCGTGGTCCTTGCTCAGCCCTCCCTCCTAACAAGATATCTTACACTCGATCAGCGATGGCTTGTTAGTATATACTCTCGGGCGCTCTCGATGCCAGTTAGTTGAATTCCCCGTTCTATCAGTTTTGTCAATTTTCAATGCCATTCATGTCTAGGTTTGCCAGACGTCCGGCAAAAGGAGGACATGTCCTCATGTTTGGCCTAATATCATCTGTCCGGCAGGCAAAGCAAAAAACCCTGAAAATGTCCGGCTACTTACTTATTTAAGGTGAAATTGATCGCTTAAAATAAACACTTTGCAACATTATGACAAAAAGTCTCAATGATTTCATACAGCTTTCCAATGCGACTTCATTTTTTGGTTACTTAGGAGACCCTCTGACTTCGGAGTGAAACATGCACTGCGTCCTCCTTTCTCCTCCTTTCCGGCTTTCTGTGTCATTTTTGAAATATTCTTTATTGAAACAATCCGGTTGACAAACCGCAACAGGTTGCAGTGTACAGTTATGCAATTGAAACAATTCACAAGAACACAAATGACAGAAGACATAAATCTTAACTACTAACAGATCAGACAGCCTTCAATACACGGCGCTAATAGCAGCCTACAAAGCATGTCCGCCCTACGGATCTCGATCGCGGTACTTCTCGCTGTCTATGCCAGTGTGTTATCCAATGCGCTAAAAGTCTCCTCGGGCTATAGATCTATCAATTTGGCAACCCTATTCAATATTCATGTCTCAACATCAGACTCGTTTGTTTCAACTCGCTTTTTTCTGTGACTTTTGTATTTAGATCAAGGTATTATGATTCCTTTTTTTTACAACGGTTTTATTTGAAGCGCATTCGATAGATTTCCATTTTTAGCTGTGCTATAGAAGTCATGAGAATAGATTAGAATAAATGGATATGCGTATAAAGGATCCTTGGTGGCCGAGTGGGTTGGTTCCCGCTCGTCACTCCGGCGCCCCGGGTTCGCTTCCCGGTCGGGTCGGTTTATCAGAGATTAATTTCTCGGATCTTTACTGCGGGTGGCTCGGTCGCATTATAAACGT
This sequence comes from Aporrectodea caliginosa, assembly GCA_020284085.1. Classification (NCBI taxonomy): domain Eukaryota; kingdom Metazoa; phylum Annelida; class Clitellata; order Crassiclitellata; family Lumbricidae; genus Aporrectodea; species Aporrectodea caliginosa. Next base: position 241,815 of record JACEVL010000302.1, read on the forward strand.
GGAGTACAATACAACACACAATACAACACATCACAATACAACTGGGGCGCGGTGGTATAGGGGTATGTTCGGTGCCTTGCAGCCGTAGGGTTGCGGGTTCGAATCCACCTCAAAGCCACCGCGTAGGTTTCCTGGGCAAGTACTTCACTCGCAATTGCTCAGGCGCTTCGGCGTGAAACTCCGATTCAGCGTCCGGCAGTAGTCGGGAGCGCCTCTGAATAGGAATCTGGTAGGGGCGCTATAGAAGTCAAGAATGTTCAAATACAATACAATACAATACGCTTGCAAATACTTAGGCAGACAGAGAGTTGGACAGGCAGAGTGTAGGATAGTCGGACTTGAACAGGCAAACAGACAAACAAGACATACAAATAGACATACGGACATAGAAACAAACAAATAACAGACATTCAAGTAATCAGAAAGACAAACAGCCTTCACTTCAACACAAAATTTATTAGGTAACCATTAGGCACTTTGTGTTGTTCTGGATGCAGGCATGCAGCAATATTCGTATTGTAATCGTAAAGTCAAAATTTACAAAGCGCTACTCTCAAGCTAAGTTCAGGGCACCAGTTTATTCACGAGCGCTGTATCGCATCAGATTTCAGAGAAAAATATCCAATGGAGGTCCGAACCCAGTTGCCAGGGAGACCAGAGAGAGGAGGCAGAGCACCTGATAAGAC
>JACEVL010000302.1:247500-305000 GCA_020284085.1 Aporrectodea caliginosa
CCTGGGCAAGTCTTTCACTCGCAATAGCTCATGCGCTTCGGCTTGAAACTCCGATTCAGTATGCGCGCTGTAGTCGGGAGCGCATCTGAGTAGAAATATTGAAGGGGCGCTATAGGTGCTCATACATATACGGTATTGGATATTGGATATTGGCGCTAAAATTTTAATAAGTGAGCTATTGATCTAATTTTTTTTGCGTAACATTCTCATTTGAACAACCTATCCTCCAGTATACAACTTTCGATATTATATTGTGTATAACATATATTTGTCTGCATTCAAAATCGTTCTCGACCTATCGAGTCACCCTATACATACATACATACATACATACATACATGCATACATACATACATACATACATACATACATACATACATACATACATACATACATACATACATACATACATACATACATACATACATACATACATTAGTACATAACTTAACATCGACGTCGTTGAATCGATAATTATCTGCGCAGAAGAACAGATTGGCGTTTCACGTGCAGCTGCAACATTAATGGCAGACGCCGTCATATATGACATGCAGTGTTCTTGATAAACCTTTCAGTGAACTTTCTGGTTGAGAAGCGAGTGTTAAAACCGTGTTCAGTAGTTTTCTTACCTCCAGCAAAAGACCTGGTGATAATTTTAAAAGTGTCTCGCCCACTCTTCGTGAAAGAATGGCGTTAGAGAACACGAACCACAGTGAAGAGTTATCTCCTTACTTACTGGTTAGTAGAAAACCTGAAAGATGTTTAAACTTCGACGACTTACTCTATCGTTCTTCGTCTCGCTTTCTTCTTCTTGTCTGAATCTTGCCTTCCTGGTTCTCCGTAAATTCACAAAAACGATTCCTTTCTTAACCTTACAACTGATTTCTTTGTTAGCTTTCGGGATCTACGCCGCAGCAACTGAAACTCTGCATTCAGCTAATTCATCTGTCTATCTGAGGATGCGCTCGAATTATTGCTCCATCAACCTTGATACATTAACCGAAGTACAAGCAGAAACGCATTCAGATTATGTGTTCCTAAATACATTTTATGTATATTGACCCGTCTGTGTTTGCTTGAGGCTAAGCGTTCGTTGAGCAAAGTGAACTTTATAAAGTAAACATCGTACGCATCTGTATGAAAAGATACTCTTCGTTAGAGCTGTCTGTAAGTTCGCTTGTACGAACGAGTGTCTATCTTCTGAAGTTCGTTTGGCTGACTCCCAATCATATGACAATAGGCTGCTACGATCACCTTGTACTTTGGACTCCCATGCACGAGGCAGCAGAAAGCCGACACAAGTTCACCGCAATGTTATCTACAGCATCAGATCTTAGCGAGCGTCGCATGAGCACCAGAAAAGGCGCATGGGGTCAATGGTCTGCACCTCAGTCCCATTAATGTACTGTAATGCGCTGAAAGCAAGAAACAAGTCAAATACAGTTTATCCGCATTTAACATCTGCTAGCCATTTCAATCAACATTTCAACTTGGTCACAAATCTCACGTTTCGTCAGTTCGTAGGAACTGCTCTCATGATCTTCATCTGAACAACAGAAGCCAAGAAAACGGATTCAGATCAACAACAGGTCTCATTAGCAGTCGGGAAAATTACCCACATCCATAGAAAATCTGAAGCCTAACCGTAACCCTAACAATCAACAACAAATGGCTGAAAATGTATTTGGCCATCTGCTGGGTTGAAATGAAATCAATTAAACATGGTCACACGCCTTGAGTTGTGGTCGCGTTTGCATTCTTCTCATCGTATTCGTTATTTTAGAAAAAAATACCACGGAAAGAACTGTGACACATTTCTTTCGGAAAGCTTTCGGAAACACAATCGAGTCTAATGATACGTCGTCTATTAGGTCTATGTCTAACTTCACATACATGATTTCAAACGTTTTTTGCTCTCGAGTATTTTAGGCAATCGGAATGAAATCTGTTTATAGGAGTTTTGCAGTTAATTGTATTGTATTGTATTGTATTTGAACACTTGTTATAGCGCCCCTACCAGATTTCCCATTCATAGGCGCTCCCGACTACTGCTGTGGTCGGAGTTTCACGCCGAAGCGCATGAGCAATTGCGAGTGAAGGACTTGCCCAGGGTCCCTACGCGGCGACGTTGAGGTGGATTCGTTCCCATCTACTTTTGCTCATGCCATAGTTCACCCGCTGCTTAAGAAACCTTCTCTTGATCCTGATGATCTGTCAAATTATAGGCCTATCTCAACCTTGAATTTTATATCTAAAATCCTTGAACGGATAGTCTTGAATCGCATGCAAACTCACCTGTCATGAAACTCCCTAATCTCCCCTTTTCAGTCTGCCTATCGTAAGTTTCACTCAACAGAATCTGCACTTCTTACTGTTCATAATGACATCATTTGCTCAATGGATGGTGGTAAGGTGACAGCACTTGTTCTTCTTGACTTGTCTGCTGCTTTTGATACTGTGGATCATTCTATTCTTCTTCATCGTCTCGAGAACTGGTTTGGGATCTCTGGCCCTGCACTAGATTGGTTTAGTACTTATCTTAGTCCACGAACTCAATCAGTGTATTTAAATGGTAATTATTCATCTGATGCTTTGTTGACTTGCGGTGTACCACAGGGATCAGTGCTTGGCCCTCTTTTGTTTACATTATACACCACATCATTAGGAGCATTGCTTGATAATCATTTGCTGAAATACCATTTCTATGCTGATGACACTCAAATTTACATTTCATTTGACAGTCTGTCATGTGACTCATCTGTACAGCTGTTGTCTGCTGTCTTTGATGAAGTACAGTCCTGGATGGCATCCAATAAACTCCTTCTTAACCCATCAAAGACTGAATTTCTGTTACTTGGCACTCCACAGCAACTTAAGAAATTTGATGGGCTTAAGTCATTGAAACTGGGTGACTCAATTGTTGAGCTGGCCGATGCTGCACGCAACTTAGGCGTTGTCTTTAATTCTACCATGTCTCTCACTGGCCATGTAAACAGTATTTGTAAGGCATCCTATATATGTTCATTCGTGATATACGCAGAATTAGGCGTTATGTGCCCATGTCTGCAAGAATATCTCTGGCAAATGCATTGGTTTCCAGTCGCCTAGACTATTGTAACTCACTTCTTACTGGTATCAATAAATCAAACATACTGAAGCTGCAGAGGGTTCAGAACTCTTTGGCTAGAGCCATAACTAATACATCCAAATATGAACATATAACCCCTCTGCTTAAATCTCTGCATTGGCTTCCTGTTCATGAAAGAATTCGTTTCAAACTGGGGCTCATAGTTTATAAAACTTTGAACTCTAGCCAACCACAATATTTAAAATCTGTTCTTATTCCTCTGACTTATCATTATTCAATGAGGTCATCTGATTGTCTTTGTCTGGTCATACCTAAATCAAGAACTGTTCTCGGTGAACGAGCTTTTTCGGTTGCTGGGCCTGCCTTTTGGAACTCTCTTCCTGTATCTGTGCGCTGTGCTCAGTCGCTTGTGTCGTTTCGTTCTCGGCTGAAAACTTACCTCTTTCAAATTGCTTATCCACCTTAGGCTGCCTCTCTGTCTCTTACGGACTGATCTTCTGGATGTTGACCTGATTACGGATTGTTTTGATGCGCCATCGGTTGATGCCTTGTGCATTAGACACCGGCGCAATAGAAGTTGCTAATTACATTACATTACATTACATTACATTACATTCGAACCCGCAACCCTCCAGCTGCAAGGCACCGAACATACCCCTAAACCACCGCGCCCCAGTATATTGTGTTGTGCTGTGTGTTGTATTGTACTCCACGTTTATATTGCGACCGAGCAACCCGCAGTAAAGATCCGAGAAATTAATCTCTGATAAACCGACCCGACCGGGAAGCGAACCCGGGGCGCCGGCGTGACGAGCGGTCTACCAACCCACTCGGCCACTCAGGATCCCTATTGTGTCGTTGGTACGTAAATATGGGAATGTAGGTCTGTGTGTAGAAAAAGCGAGTATCGTTATCCTAAGACTGTGACGCTTACGAGCCATAAAATTCTGGGCTAAATCCAATGGTAAGCAATAACGCTATATCCACCGCAGCCTGTGGTGGATATAGTTGGTATCGTAGAAGTCTATAGCATCGTCTAGACCGAGTGTCAAGAAATGAAAGCTGCTGTTTGTAATCAGTCTATACGAGTTTCTACGTTCAGACAAATCGCTGGGCAGAGCAACGATTGAAGCGAACTGGTTTATCAAGCCAGAGATAAATAGAAAAAAAGAACTTCAGGTTCTTTACGTATTTGTTTCGCAGCAACTTATTAATATTTAATCGTCTTTAGTGCGCTGTGAAAACTTGTTCTCGTTGGTTTAGATTACAGCTGCTGCCATCATAATTATCTCCAGATGTTGCTATGAACGAGACAACCTTGCTTCCTCCTCCTCCTCCTCCCCTTCCTTTTCCTCCTCCTCCTCCTCCTCTTCCTTCTCCTCCTGCTCCTTTTCTCATCTTACTCCTTCTCCCCGTGGTTCTTTTCTTCCAACTTCTCCCCGTCTTTCTCTTTCTCATTGTTCTTCGTTTACCTTGTCCTCCTACAATTCGCTCTCCTAAAGAGATGCTGAGCTGTGTTTTGGTTGGCAGTCGTCGTTCCTGCGGTCGGAGTAGGAGAAGGAGTAAAGGAGGAGGAGGAGAAGGAGAAGGAGGAGAAGGAGGAGAAGGAGGAGGAGGAGGAGGAGAAGGAGGCAGATAGGCGTCGTTGTCATGGTAGCAGAGATTAAGAACGGGTGTCACTTGATTCTTAGTCTGCATTCTACGTCGTTTGTTCTTGTGTGTTGAGCGTTGCGTCGAAGAAGTCGACTTCTTCCTATTCGGTTGAATCGGTGCCAGTCTGTTCCCTGTGGGTCTCTCTTCCGGCGCCCGTCGATGCCTATTGCGAGCGGCGCCAATTCGTGGCCGAAGAGCTATTGGACGAAACCAGTGGAGAAGGAAGTGGAGCCACCGCCGAAGAGAGAACATCGAGCGTCGATCGCTGAAGGATTTCTGGCTGAGAAACGACGTCGACGATTCGTCAAGCAACGATCCGTTCCTGTCACTTCCTGCTACGACGCTTCCTCTTCGTCGTCATCTGTCGTCTTCGTCCATCCTTTCCAACTGACCACAACCACCTGCAGCCAAGCACCACCATCAGCAGCAGCAGCAGCAGCAGCAGCAGCAGCAGGGGACGAAACAGTCTGGGAGGATGAAGAGCAGATGATGGCAGTTCCAGGTGTCTGCATCAGTTCATCAGTTCAGCGTTCAAAGCAGCACCGAGCAGCAGTCGAGCCATTCTGTCCGGCACATCAAGAAACTATTGATCCTCCTCACATATCGGTCTACACGAACAACGAAGCAGACGAAACGAAGAAGAGACAGACGACAGAAGACAAGAAGGAAGAGAACGACACAACCATACACAGCAGCCAAGAAAACACACTCTCGGTCAGAACCAATTCTTTTTCTTCTCCTTCCCACTCCTCCTCCTCCTCCTCTTCTTCTTCGTCGTCTTCTTCTTGTTCTTCTTCTTGTTCTTCTTCTAATGTGACCCAAACTGAATAACTCTGACCCCTTCCCCTTATTCAAATGACCGCCACAAAGCATCCTTTTGGTCTGCCGCAGGGCTCTGTTCATCCATCATCCTTTGCGCCTCAACGCTTCCATATCGCAATTTATATGGCTTGGTAAATGGGCAGCAGCTGAAAAAAATAGATCCTCAGGCCATATCTGCTGACTTCCCTTACTTTGTCTTCTCGACGTCTGTCCGCAATTTAGGGGTTGTTCTTGATCAGGAACTTACCTTCTCTGAACACCTAAATCGTTTATGCCGTGCTTGATTTTTCCAGTTGCGGCAATTGCGGGTAATTTCCCGTTCACTTTCACCAAATGCTGCACTTGCTGTTGTTATACGTTTGTTTGTAGTAGGATTGACTACTGCAGTGCCATCTATGCTGGCCTCCCATTGGGGCGCATTGCTCAGGTTGAGCGCGTCCTTCGTTCAGCTGCTAGGCTTGTTGGTGGTTTCTCTAAATTTGACCATGTCTCGCATTATATGCGTGATGTACTCCACTGGCTTCTTGTTTCTAAGCGCATTCAATTTAGGATTTCGGTCTGGGTCTGGCGGTGCCAGTTAGGGAGCACCCCAGCCTACTTGCGTGAGTTTTGTTGCCCTACCTCAGGTTTAGCTGCCAGCAGAAATCTTCGTTCTGCATCTCGTGGCGTACTTGCTGTTCCCTTTGCGCTCACTTCCGAGATGCAGCTTCGTGCCTTCTCAGTGGTTGGCCGACCATCTGGAATAATCTTCCTTCAGATCTGCGTGTTCTTCTAACTGGAGACTGTGCATACACCTTTTACAAGAATTTGAAAGCTGTTCTTTATCGCCGTAGTTGGGCTGGGAGCGCCTCTGAGTAGCAAATCTTGGAGGGGCGCTATATAAGTCCTCTGAATGAATGAATGAAATCCTAACTCTGGCTTATCAAATCATAGGCCAAAGTCATCATTATTCAAATTCCACCATACTCCTGATTGCGTCCTGGATTTAAATGGAACCTTTCTATTCCAAGACATTGCTTTGTTCTTTCCTCCGAAATCAGTGACGTAATCTATCGACAAATCCAAGTCTTGGAATCGATCGTTCACCTTGTCACCTTCGATGTATCCTAGCGACCGTCATAGTCAACCTTCTCCACATGTTCCTATCTCTCGTCGCCTCTCTCAGCTCAGGAAGCTTCATCTTCGTCGTCTCATGTATCTCATCCATCCATCTTCTTCTCGGTCGTCCTCTTCCCCTCCTCCCCTCCCCGCACGCCAGCATCATCTCCTTTTCCAGTCCGTCCGCGCGCATCACATGTCCAAAATACGTCATTTTCTGTCTTGCTGCTCTCTGTCCTGATGTCATATCTCCTCTCTGTTGTCCTATCTCCTCCAGTATGTATTCGTTTGTTCTCTTCTCAGTCCAGGGGACCCTCAACATTCTCCTCCAAATCCACATTTCACATGCTTCGATCTTCTTCTCCAGTGCCTTGGTTTTTATCCTTGTTTCGCACCCATACAGCACCACTGGTAGTATCATTGCTTTTACGATTCTTGCTTTCGTCTCCAGGCTCACAGATTTGTCTTTCCATATATTATTTTCTCCAATCCTTGCATTGCTCCTTTTCCCAGTGTAATTCTTCGTTGTATCTCTCTTTCACATCCTCCCTCCTTATCTATCATAGCTTCCAAGAAGCAGAAACACGATCGATCGATCGATCGTTACATGTTTTGAAATGGTTGCTCATCGTCGAAGATGATTTCAACTGGATGCTTGTTCTAATAGGTGAAGTGTCTCTGGTGGCTGGACAAAGCATTCTTCTGCTCAACTAATGTATATGTCCGTGCGTCGGCATGTGTGTGTGTGTGTGGGTGCATGTGTGTGTGTGTGTGAGGGGTGTGTGTGTGTGTGTGTGTGTGTGTGGGTGGGTGTTGGCGCGCGTGTGCGTATGTCTGTATGCATGCGTATGTGGTTGTCGTGCGCAAGAAGTTATTCATTTTCAAATTGTAACAGAAACGGATTTCCATCGTAATCGTAATCGTAAACTCGAGATTTCTACAGCGCCCACAAAAGCGAAGTCGCGGGAACCAGCTTATTCACAGGCGCTTAATCAAAACAGAATCGATAGGCAGGGGGTCAAAATCCAGAGAGTCAGGCAGGCAGACAGCCAGACGGCTAAGGTGGATGTCTGATGATGCTTAGAGTTGAAATGGCGAGGGAGGTGAGGGGAAGAGAAGGAATCGGAATAGGATTTGTGAAAAAGCAGTGTTTTTCAGTTTTGAGTGGAAGACCTGTTGAGAGATAGCAAGAGGTGAGGTTTTGATGAGTACGTGGGATAGATCGGATATTTGTAGTAGTCAATGATTCCATGACATAAATACTGGCTGCTGTCTCTGTGTTATTCTCCTTTGCTCTGCTTCTTTCACTTTCTCTTGTCGTCTGTCCCTGAGGTTGCCTCCGTCCGTCCGTCCGTCCGTTGATATGCTTAATTGAGGTTGGTGTGTTCTGATAGGAGGACAGAGGCTCGGTCGATGACAACGACGACAGGTGGCGCTCTCGCTGGTGCGGAGGAAGAGGAGGAGAAGCAGGAGGAGAGAAGATGAGGATGAGGAGAAGATGTCGCAGATGCTGCTGCTGCTGGTGCATAGTTGTGCTGATGACAATGATCGTTCTGACAACGGCGGCTGTCATAGCGCTGACGCTGATCCTAATGGCAGGTATAGAAGAAGAGAAAGATATCTTTAGTCTCGGAAGCCTTGAAACAGACTGACCTAGCTTTCCATTCACTCATCTCTTCAAATTAGTCAACTCCAGAACACGTCATTCTCTCGTTTTCCATTCACTCATCTCCTTACTTAGTCAACTCCAAAACACGTCATTCTCTCGTTTTCCATTCACTCATCTCCTTACTTAGTCAACTCCAGAACACGTCATTCTCTCGTTTTCCATTCATTCATCTCCTTACTTAGTCAACTCCAGAACACGTCATTCTCTCGTTTTCCATTCACTCATCTCTTCAAATTAGTCAACTCCAGAACACGTCATTCTCTCGTTTTCCATTCATTCATCTCCTTACTTAGTCAACTCCAGAACACGTCATTCTCTCGTTTTCCATTCACTCATCTCTTCAAACTTAGTCAACTCCAGAACACGTCATTCTCTCGTTTTCCATTCATTCATCTCCTTACTTAGTCAACTCCAGAACACGTCATTCTCTCGTTTTCCACTCATTCATCTCCTCAACTTAGTCAACTCCAGAACACGTCATTCTCTCGTTTTCCACTCATTCATCTCCTTACTTAGTCAACTCCAGAACACGTCATTCTCTCGTTTTCCACTCATTCATCTCCTTACTTAGTCAACTCCAGAACACGTCATTCTCTCGTTTTCCACTCATTCATCTCCTTACTTAGTCAACTCCAGAACACGTCATTCTCTCGTTTTCCATTCACTTGTTAGTGTCGCTGTTTTTTTATTTGCCCTTTGAACGGAGATATCACGCTTCTCAAGATTGCTGCGCAATATAGCACAGGCGCATATAAGCGATTACCTGTATTTACTTTGCCTTAGCTAACGTAACTAAAGAAAGTTCTGGATATCTACACAGTGTCCGCGAAAAAAGGGCCCCCATATGGTAATATGAAAATAAACTAGTAAATATTCAATGATTTTTAAAATTCCAAAACGGTTTTAATCCTGACGTAATTGGCTGACAGTGGTTAAAATATAAAAGTTCCTGTCAAATAATAAAGACGTCGCAATGACGTCATTTTCAGCAAATTTCAATTGATCAATAATATTAGACTATTAGTTTTATTTTCATATTTGAAGTAGACGTTGCAACCCGGCTTCGCACGGGTTATCTCTACCTTTATATATCGTTCCCGCTTGATTCGTGTAGTTACGTTTGGCTACTTTGGCTGGTACTCACCAGGAACGCCCGTGTATTTGAATTTGCTCTATCCGATATATCGTTCCCGCTGGATTTGAAAATTTGAAATGTAAACATTCGCTTTTTTTCTATAGCGACCGAATTATTATAGCCTGGACCCTGCTCATTTTTCATCAAATTCCACCGCTCGCCCGTTTGAATGGACGCCACGCAATTTAGTATCCCCGTGCAAGGACATTGCTAGCCCAAGATTAAAATTTCTGAAATAAACCATCATCGGGAAGGGAACCACGATCCGCACGCTCTCTATTCGAAACATACGCATCTCTTACCAATGTATCCATAGATGACGTCTTTGGTTTGTCGGAGAAATTCCGAAATGCCTTGCGAATGCTGTATTGTAGGAGGCTTAATGACGTTATGAGAAATCATAAATGGCGGCGTAATTCTGCAGCGGTAGTCCAGTATCGAAATTTAAAATGTCCGTCAATAATTATGAGCGTTGCCCGTTTAAATGGACGAGCTGAACGCCACCTAGAAATTCCTGTGCAAGAATGTTTTGTAAAAAATTTGAAATAAAAAGCGTTCCCTTTCGGAGCCTTTATTCGGGATACGCATCTCTTAACAAACAAACAAACTTTGGTTTGTCGGAAGATCAAACCTTGAGAAATATAGTATAAGAATTATAAGATAATATTTGACTACTGAACATGGTGTATTCGAAGTTTCCGCCTTCGGTCTCAACAGAAGCTTCAAGAGACGCGCGCGCCATTGGCCAATAGCAGCATCGATAACCAGCTGATCAAGTTCCTGCCAGGCATTAACGGTTGGCTGACAGAGTCCTTCGATGTCTCTGCTCTTTAGCCTGTAAACCTTCTCTTGCGTTTTTCCCAGAATCTTGTAATCTACCGGATTTTAGTCCGGGCTGCTTTGTGGTCAAAGATTAGAAGGTATGAAATGCAGAGCCTCCTTTTTCGACAGTTTAAAAGTGTCAAGAGCTCGGTGAGCTGTAGCGTCATCTTGTTGAAATGTGAAATAATCCGACGATTCCCGGACATCAGCAACAATTTTTCCAACAATCCCGATAATAAGCTCTGTCTATTTTCGCACCTGGTTCTATGAAATGGATTTCCGTTTAACCTGGAGCGAATGCACCAATTTATTTTGCCAAACTTAGACTTGAATTTTGATGCAAATGACATAGACCTAATAATGACGTAATTTTTGGATGACAGGAACTTTCTTATTTTAACCAGTGTTAGCTAATTATGTCAAGATTACCGATTAACGGTGTTTGAATTTAAAAAAATCGATGAACATTTTACTAGTTTATTTTATAATATTACCATAGGCTAAGGGGTCCTTTTTTCCCCGGAGCCAGTGTGTACATGGTGTATATGTATATTATGTCTGTCTGTTTGTCCGTTTGTCTCGTCTTTTGTAGGAGGGCGCAGAGTATCCGATGGGGGTTCGTCTGTGTTGGAGACTGCTGCTGCTGCTCGGCGCAACGGAGGACGCTGGATAAACGACGTCTTCTTCGCTACAACTGACGACGGTGTTGACGATGATCAACAGTCTCATGTAGAGCTCTATTTCCAGAAACTGTCACAGTTTGGGTAGCCCTGTCCAGTGGCCGACCGAAAGGGGGGGCAGAGGGGCCCTGTCTCTGCTGAGTCGTCGTCAGTCATCATACAACGTCGACCTCCTTGATGTAATCGGTTCATCGTCCAGATCGTAGACAGACTTGTGCTCTTCCGACAGCTGCAGACAAAACACCTACGATTCGTTGTTTGCTCTTTCCAGGCGCTGCATAAATGTCCAACTACAATTACTTCCTGGACCTATTGATGCACATGAATAGATTGTGTTTGTATGTGATTGTATAATTATGGTGATCAATAAAAAGTATTGATTGATAAATCAATTGATTGATTGATTGATTGATTGATTGATTGATTGATTGATTGATTGATTGATTGATTGGCTCATTAAAAATCGAGCAAACGCTGATTCTCATTTCTATACTTTGCTCAAACTATTTTCGTTTATTAAAAATAAGCTGACAAACTGTACGCAACGTATACAATGCTGACCGTCGACTTCTAAGCCACCATTCTAAATGAACATTTTGAATAAACGCAAAACGATATATTATGTTCAATGTAAAATGACTAATGACAGTTTCATGAAAGCGCTGTAATCCTTCCACAGGAAACCTTAATCACATCTCAATCGCTTGCAGTTCCTGAGAAACCAAAGGTAAATCATAGCAGGTCAATTGACCTTGAACTACGAGGTCATCCAACGGTCATACAATGTTGCGTAAACCTTTTTAGGATTCCGTGACCCCAACAACCATGAAATTGGCATCAAGAACACCATTCTGACACTTGTAGTTTCTTCGAAACCAAACCTTACCCGCCAAGGGTCAACTGACCTTGAACTGCATGGTCATGCGATGGTCATACGATGCTGAATTTGATTCTATTGGATTTCGACAACCGTGTTGGGAGGGAAGACCAACCCATCTTGGACAGAGAATTTCTCTGTAGGCTATGCGACTGACAAATACTAAGAAGTCTTAATATATTGTGCTTCTTTGAACTTTTTTAACCCCGAAAATTTCTCTGTACCCTGTCATACTAACACAAAAGCTCATCACGTCTTTACCACTTACAAGTGGTCAAAGACAAAAATCACGACTGTCTAAAGATGAAATCCTGTCTGATATCCTCAGAAGATTACTCTCTCTGTCTGTTTGTCTCTGTCTGTCTGTGTCAAATGGTGTGTCTCTCTGTGTCTGTCTCTCTCTCTCCATATAAACATATATATATATATATATATATATATATACTATATGGACGTCCTCTCCGCTCTCTAGATCATCATAACCTTCTAGTTCCTCGGTCTTGGACTGCCACAGCTCGACATCGTGCCTATGCCTCTGTTGGCCCTCTGTTGTGGAATGACCTTCCTGCTTTAACTCGTGCTGTGATGTTATCTGGGGGCACTACTGTTTCTGCTCGTACTCTTAAGACGTTTCTTTTTTCGAGGGGCCTTTCGCATTGGAAGCGCCTCTGATTAGGTTGTACTGTGAGAGGCGCTTTAGACAGAGAGAGTGAGTGACAGCCGATGCTCTGTGGACCTGCGACGGTTAGAGTGATGATGACGACAGATGCAGCCGAGGCTATGTATCTATATCTATATATAGATCCACAGCAGCTGCAGCAGATGCATTGAAACAGTGAGGAAGGAAGGAAGGAAGGAGGAAAGGAAGGAAGGAAGGGAAGGAAGGAAGGAAGGAGGGTCGCCTGCTTCATGCATTTCGTCGTCGATTGTGTTACTACTTCGACGGAATCTATGGTCGAAGAACGAGCAACGGAGGAGGAAAGACAACAAACAACAAAGAAAACAGACAGCTGCAGCTCTGCAGAGATGAACTGAACTTCAGTTGATAACATCCGGTGTTGTTCAAAAGGTTAGCAATTCTCTTTTTCTGTTTCATGAAAAGCTACGTAAACCGATCGCATTACTAAGATCTCCTCCTCTCACCAGTTACTACACGACACTCTGACACTCACCTTCCGTTGCCTCTCAATTTACGTAGCACCAATACACATACATGTACAGTACACATACATCACACGTACAGTACAATACATTACACATCGAGAAGAACTTAGTGAGGATGGATCAAACAGACAGACGGACGGACAGACAGGCAGACACACAGGCAGGCAGACGGACGGACGGACGGACTAAGTGGTCCGCGCTTTCTGCTCAAAGTAGAAGCTGCGTAGCTATGGAATGTATTCGTGTACAGGAACATCTTTAGTAGGCCTATACATGTAAATGTAAGTGTAGAGGGTTTTACTATAGCTCCAGTGTGGTCTCCTCGACGGCGCTCGTTTTCCAACGAAGTCATCGGGTGAGAACCTTCGCCACTGCTGCCCGTCTGAATAGGTTTTATGCAATCTAAGGTCGTCTCCATATATGGACCAATGCCCTCTAGGGTCTCCATGGGTGGGTGGAGTCAGGAGCCTACGCAAGTCTGAAAAATGAGATATTGAAAAAAAATAAGTTTAAAGACTGAACAGTAAAACCGGAAATATTGCATTAGACATCAGTGGATATATCCCGGATATTAAATTTAAATTATCAACATTACAAAAGTAAATTTAGATTTAAAATCAAAACTAGGCGTGTTCGTGAATCATGATTAAACATAACGCCAATAAATTATGTGAATGCTTAGTTACTAATTATGCGTTCAGTTTAAATGCAGAGCTGACAGTTGGACCTACGAATGCAAGAGTGTCTGCAGGGGCCTACGACGACTTTAAACCGGGCCCGCGTTCTTTTACTATTTTAGGTTGTAACTTATTCATTGCACCATAGCAAGACAACCGTTGCTAAATTATTTATATATAAATAACTCTCAGCTAACAACCATAAATAGTTCGCTACCTAATCGCCATAACTAGGTCGCAATCTATTTATACCGATTCCTATTGGACAACAACAAAATTCAGCTGGCCATTTCACTGATTGGAACTGTGACCTTCCAAACAGAAAACCTTCACAAATAGGCCTAAAATGCTTATTGCGAGAGAGGCGCTCCTCCTCGGTATAATGCTTTCTTTGTATATAATTTACAACCTTTGTTGTGTTAGCTGTTGAACTCCAGATCCTTATGTAAAGTTTCGCTGTCTTTTATATTCATTTTAATTATTATGTCCCGCAAGAGACACTAACAATCGTCCTCTTGGCGCCTAATTATGCAAACGGACAATTAGTAGACAACTCTCAAGTAATCTTTCTGACCGTTCGAGGTGTTAGCTCTAAGCCGCAGTAAAAACATTATTTTCTCTTGCACATGTTGCCCCAGTATTTGGCAGAAACTGATAGAATAGCCTATGAGACATCCATCTCTCATGTTATAAGTTCCTGTATGTCAACTTAATTTTTTCAATAAATGAAATATAATAACAATCGTCTTAATGAGTTGTTTTATTATGATTTCATTGGTCGCTGCTTCATAGGCGAATGAATGCGCTCCAATGACCTTTGAACTCAGAAACACTGACAACCTCTCTATTGTCCACGCCTTCATCTGCTCTCGGATTGATTACTGTAATTCTCTTTTGGTTGGTCTCCCAAAGGTTCGTCTCTCTCTCCTCTTCAGTCTGTTCTAATTGCTGCAGCCAGACTAGTAGCCCGACTTCCTCGCTCATCCCACATTTCTGCTTTCATGTTTGACCACCTTCATTGGCTTCCTCTCATTGCTCGGGCTCAGCTCAAGGTAATTTCTTTAATCTACCGGTCTTGCACTGGCCGAGCTCCCAAAGTCTCTATGTGACCTTATCCGGCTTCCGGTCTCGGCTACTTCTTCTTCGCCCGCTACGCTCACTAAACAGGCATGATCATTTTGTCCCGCGAGCGAGAACTGCTATGGCTAAAACGCGAGCCTTTGCCTTCATTGGCCCGGCACTATGGAATTTGCTCCTCCTTTGACACGTTCCTGCTTAATTAACTGGTGGGCCAAGTGCCTCTTTTCGTTGTCTGGAAGACCTCTTTCATTTCTCTGGGTCTTTCGCACTGGTAGCGCCTCTGATTGGTGTGCACTGCGGGAGGCGCTATATAAATTGATAGATACAATACAATACAATGCAACCTATCGGCGCATGCAGGGCTTATACTTTAGCTCGCGATTTCTCATAAACAGCTGTGAAGAGAGCTACATCTTTAAAAAGAACTGTAGCTTTATTATTACTTGTGATAGAAACGGTTTCTACATAATTCTAGTCAGTGGCGTAGCGAGAGGGCGGGGAGGACCAATTTCCCAGGGGCGCCGACGGGACCTGAACCATGATGCTGGAAAAGTAGTTAAAAAGTTATTCAAAAAGACTAAACCTCTGCCAGAAGTATAGAGTTTGAACTGGAACAGTCTATCTTTAAAAATACGATGATGGCCAAATTGGTCGGAGGGTAGCGCCAGCTTGGAGTTAGCCCCTCCTCTGTTTAAATTGGTAAACAGTACATCATTCTAAATATTATCCTTCCGGAATTAGAAAGTACCCTTTCGATCACACTAAAATGCGCAGCGTTGAAACCCGATGGAATGCAAGAACAGAGGCCTTAGAAGCAACTTCGGAAGGACTTTGTAAAGCTGCTTGAAAAGCTGATTGTAAAGCTGCTTGAAAAGCTGATTGTAAAGCTGCTTGAAAAGTTGATTGTAAAGCTGCTTGAAAAGCTGGTTGTAAAGCTGCTTGAAAAGCTGATTGTAAAGCTGCTTGAAAAGCTGATTGTACAGCTGATTGTAAAGCTGCTTGAAAAGCTGATTGTAAAGCTGCTTGAAAAGCTGATTGTAAAGCTGATTGTAAAGCTGCTTGAAAAGCTGATTGTAAAGCTGCTTGAAAAGCTGATTGTAAAGCTGCTTGAAAAGCTGTAGCAGATGACGAATTTATCTGAGTATAGATACAAGACATAATGCAGAGAGGTTGCTGCAGAAATAATATTCTGAGCTGGAACTTTTTTAGCCTTACTCTTGTTCTGGGACCGACTGGCAACTATTATACTGGAGAAAATGGACCCTGTTGAGAAACGACGAATGCACGAAGACCCATCTCCTGCCTCACTTTGACTTCTTTCAAGGATGCTGCTGCGTTTGATCTAGAATCCCAGGAAGTTGAGCTGAAAACATTCTGAGGAGTTGGAGTGGTGCTGGTAGTTATACATGTAGATGCACCTGATATTGCGCCTTTGTAAGTTAAAGAAAGCTCTGCCTACCATAACTTAACTGTTCTTAAAGTCATTAAAAACAAAAATTTCATCAGTACGGAAACATAATATATAGTCCTAACTATAAGAAGATCTCTGAAAGAGTTCCGCACAAACAGACTCAACCGACAGATTGGCTCATCCACAGTTGACAGTTCAAAGCCACGGCGAAATCGTAGAGTTGGTTGGAGTTATTTCGATGGTAGTAGGCGTGGCAGTAACGGTGGTGGCACAGTCTGGTGGTGGAGCTGTTGAGATTGTGGCGTCGTCTGATGAAACCTGGTTCCGTTAACAGGAACTCAATGAAATCAAAGAAGGAAAGCACGCTGCAGGTCGTTAAAGGGAAGAGAAGGGCTGGGCTTGACCATTGGTCATTTGAGTGAGACAGAGCTTGACCATTGGTCAGTTGAGTAGGAGAGAGAGCAGAAGGTGGTCAGCGCCATCCGTTCGGCTGGTTGGAGTTTATGAAATGTATTTACTCAGAGATTGCAGATCAATGTAGTCAATGGACCATATATTTATTTATTGTTTTTGACGACGAAAAGAATTTTTGATGAGGAATCCCCCGGGAGATAAACATTTAACGCAAGACTCACCTTCCACATGAGTAGCTGAATATAAATATATAATATATATATAATATAACCTTAGATGAACATGTATATATATAAATATAATTTTATATATATATATATAATTACATGGGTTCACTGGACTCCACTAAGCTTCCAAGATCCCGCGTTCAATCTTAGGCTGGTGGGCGAGTGGAAGGGAACTGGTGGTGGCTCTGGGTGATTTTCGATTGGTAGGGGGCGGGGGGTGGGGGTGGGGGAGGGGTTCATGAAATTAATATCCACCGATGTCTGCCATAAGATGAGGAGGACCAAAGCATTTGAATGCGACGGTCGACTATAATTCTCCATTATTGTCATTCGTCATTTATTAGACTTCGATTCCTTCATCCGCTCCTCTGCTTCCCTTATCGTCCGCTCCCTATGCATGCAGACAGCAGCAGCGCGGTCACTGCAACTGTCATTTATGCATCTGTCCCTGTCCTTCTGTCTGTCTGTCTGCCTTTCTGTCTGTCTCGCTGTGTATCTGTCTTGATTAGAATTCATGCACACTCATATTCTGAAACCAAGATCAGTTCTTCTCTTAACAAAGAACAATTTAGTAACAGATAACTTAATAAGGAATCGTGACTTAAATAGGACAGAAAGAAAGACAAAAGACTAGAAAAGAGAGAGACACAGAGAAACATGAAAAAGTCGGAAAAGTTTAACCTTATAAACTTCACTATAGTCGGACCCATGGGGGAGGGGGACAATCTTAGTTCAAAGCGATCTTGGACTGCTGCAGCAGCAGCAGCAGCAGCAGCAGCAGCAGCAGCAGGGGCATATGCTTCTTGTTAATCAATACAGCAAATAATCTCTGCAGGCTCCACACACCAAGTGTTCACATACACATATACGTGAATAAAATCACATGCAAGAGCAAAATATCTATGCATCAAATACATACATATATGTAGTCTGTATATATATATATACATGTATTTATTGTAAAATTTAACCTTTTAATGAGATTAGTTGAAAGTAGATGACGTTATGGACTGCGACTCCATTGTCACCTCAGTCTCTCTTCTCCTCTTTTCAGCAATCGTCCCTGAAGACCATTCTATTCGATCGACGTTTCATTAAAGACTGAACAGTAAAACCGGAAATATTGCATTAGACATCAGTGGATATATCCCGGATATTAAATTTAAATTATCAACATTACAAAAGTAAATTTAGATTTAAAATCAAAACTAGGCGTGTTCGTGAATCATGATTAAACATAACGCCAATAAATTATGTGAATGCTTAGTTACTAATTATGCGTTCAGTTTAAATGCAGAGCTGACAGTTGGACCTACGAATGCAAGAGTGTCTGCAGGGGCCTACGACGACTTTAAACCGGGCCCGCGTTCTTTTACTATTTTAGGTTGTAACTTATTCATTGCACCATAGCAAGACAACCGTTGCTAAATTATTTATATATAAATAACTCTCAGCTAACAACCATAAATAGTTCGCTACCTAATCGCCATAACTAGGTCGCAATCTATTTATACCGATTCCTATTGGACAACAACAAAATTCAGCTGGCCATTTCACTGATTGGAACTGTGACCTTCCAAACAGAAAACCTTCACAAATAGGCCTAAAATGCTTATTGCGAGAGAGGCGCTCCTCCTCGGTATAATGCTTTCTTTGTATATAATTTACAACCTTTGTTGTGTTAGCTGTTGAACTCCAGATCCTTATGTAAAGTTTCGCTGTCTTTTATATTCATTTTAATTATTATGTCCCGCAAGAGACACTAACAATCGTCCTCTTGGCGCCTAATTATGCAAACGGACAATTAGTAGACAACTCTCAAGTAATCTTTCTGACCGTTCGAGGTGTTAGCTCTAAGCCGCAGTAAAAACATTATTTTCTCTTGCACATGTTGCCCCAGTATTTGGCAGAAACTGATAGAATAGCCTATGAGACATCCATCTCTCATGTTATAAGTTCCTGTATGTCAACTTAATTTTTTCAATAAATGAAATATAATAACAATCGTCTTAATGAGTTGTTTTATTATGATTTCATTGGTCGCTGCTTCATAGGCGAATGAATGCGCTCCAATGACCTTTGAACTCAGAAACACTGACAACCTCTCTATTGTCCACGCCTTCATCTGCTCTCGGATTGATTACTGTAATTCTCTTTTGGTTGGTCTCCCAAAGGTTCGTCTCTCTCCTCTTCAGTCTGTTCTAATTGCTGCAGCCAGACTAGTAGCCTGACTTCCTCGCTCATCCCACATTTCTGCTTTCATGTTTGACCACCTTCATTGGCTTCCTCTCATTGCTCGGGCTCAGCTCAAGGTAATTTCTTTAATCTACCGGTCTTGCACTGGCCGAGCTCCCAGTATCTATGTGACCTTATCCGGCTTCCGGTCTCGGCTACTTCTTCTTCGCCCGCTACGCTCACTAAACAGGCATGATCATTTTGTCCCGCGAGCGAGAACTGCTATGGCTAAAACGCGAGCCTTTGCCTTCATTGGCCCGGCACTATGGAATTTGCTCCTCCTTTGACACGTTCCTGCTTAATTAACTGGTGGGCCAAGTGCCTCTTTTCGTTGTCTGAAGACCTCTTTCATTTCTCTGGGTCTTTCGCACTGGTAGCGCCTCTGATTGGTGTGCACTGCGGGAGGCGCTATATAAATTGATAGATACAATACAATACAATGCAACCTATCGGCGCATGCAGGGCTTATACTTTAGCTCGCGATTTCTCATAAACAGCTGTGAAGAGAGCTACATCTTTAAAAAGAACTGTAGCTTTATTATTACTTGTGATAGAAACGGTTTCTACATAATTCTAGTCAGTGGCGTAGCGAGAGGGCGGGGAGGACCAATTTCCCAGGGGCGCCGACGGGACCTGAACCATGATGCTGGAAAAGTAGTTAAAAAGTTATTCAAAAAGACTAAACCTCTGCCAGAAGTATAGAGTTTGAACTGGAACAGTCTATCTTTAAAAATACGATGATGGCCAAATTGGTCGGAGGGTAGCGCCAGCTTGGAGTTAGCCCCTCCTCTGTTTAAATTGGTAAACAGTACATCATTCTAAATATTATCCTTCCGGAATTAGAAAGTACCCTTTCGATCACACTAAAATGCGCAGCGTTGAAACCCGATGGAATGCAAGAACAGAGGCCTTAGAAGCAACTTCGGAAGGACTTTGTAAAGCTGCTTGAAAAGCTGATTGTAAAGCTGCTTGAAAAGCTGATTGTAAAGCTGCTTGAAAAGTTGATTGTAAAGCTGCTTGAAAAGCTGGTTGTAAAGCTGCTTGAAAAGCTGATTGTAAAGCTGCTTGAAAAGCTGATTGTACAGCTGATTGTAAAGCTGCTTGAAAAGCTGATTGTAAAGCTGCTTGAAAAGCTGATTGTAAAGCTGATTGTAAAGCTGCTTGAAAAGCTGATTGTAAAGCTGCTTGAAAAGCTGATTGTAAAGCTGCTTGAAAAGCTGTAGCAGATGACGAATTTATCTGAGTATAGATACAAGACATAATGCAGAGAGGTTGCTGCAGAAATAATATTCTGAGCTGGAACTTTTTTAGCCTTACTCTTGTTCTGGGACCGACTGGCAACTATTATACTGGAGAAAATGGACCCTGTTGAGAAACGACGAATGCACGAAGACCCATCTCCTGCCTCACTTTGACTTCTTTCAAGGATGCTGCTGCGTTTGATCTAGAATCCCAGGAAGTTGAGCTGAAAACATTCTGAGGAGTTGGAGTGGTGCTGGTAGTTATACATGTAGATGCACCTGATATTGCGCCTTTGTAAGTTAAAGAAAGCTCTGCCTACCATAACTTAACTGTTCTTAAAGTCATTAAAAACAAAAATTTCATCAGTACGGAAACATAATATATAGTCCTAACTATAAGAAGATCTCTGAAAGAGTTCCGCACAAACAGACTCAACCGACAGATTGGCTCATCCACAGTTGACAGTTCAAAGCCACGGCGAAATCGTAGAGTTGGTTGGAGTTATTTCGATGGTAGTAGGCGTGGCAGTAACGGTGGTGGCACAGTCTGGTGGTGGAGCTGTTGAGATTGTGGCGTCGTCTGATGAAACCTGGTTCCGTTAACAGGAACTCAATGAAATCAAAGAAGGAAAGCACGCTGCAGGTCGTTAAAGGGAAGAGAAGGGCTGGGCTTGACCATTGGTCATTTGAGTGAGACAGAGCTTGACCATTGGTCAGTTGAGTAGGAGAGAGAGCAGAAGGTGGTCAGCGCCATCCGTTCTGCTGAATGCAGAAACGAAATCTTTCCACTCATCGATTATAGATTACTGTAGTCAATGGACCATAGACGAAGAAGTGGACGACGACGACGAAAAGAAAAGATGATGAGGAAGAAGACGAACACAAACATTCAATGCAAGCTTCACCTTCCACAAGAGTAATTAAATATAAATATATAATATATATATAATATATATATGTATGTATATATATAAATATAATTTATATATATATATATAATTACATGGGTTGATTGGACTCCACTAAGCTTCCAAGATCCCGCGTTCAATCTTAGGCTGGTGGGCGAGTGGAAGGGAACTGGTGGTGGCTCTGGGTGATTTTCGATTGGTAGGGGGCGGGGGGTGGGGGTGGGGGCGAGGGGTTCATGAAATTAATATCCACCGATGTCTGCCATAAGATGAGGAGGACCAAAGCATTTGAATGCGACGGTCGACTATAATTCTCCATTATTGTCATTCGTCATTTATTAGACTTCGATTCCTTCATCCGCTCCTCTGCTTCCCTTATCGTCCGCTCCCTATGCATGCAGACAGCAGCAGCGCGGTCACTGCAACTGTCATTTATGCATCTGTCCCTGTCCTTCTGTCTGTCTGTCTGCCTTTCTGTCTGTCTCGCTGTGTATCTGTCTTGATTAGAATTCATGCACACTCATATTCTGAAACCAAGATCAGTTCTTCTCTTAACAAAGAACAATTTAGTAACAGATAACTTAATAAGGAATCGTGACTTAAATAGGACAGAAAGAAAGACAAAAGACTAAAAGAGAGAGACACAGAGAAACATGAAAAAGTCGGAAAAGTTTAACCTTATAAACTTCACTATAGTCGGACCCATGGGGGAGGGGGACAATCTTAGTTCAAAGCGATCTTGGACTGCTGCAGCAGCAGCATATGCTTCTTTTTAATCAATACAGCAAATAATCTCTGCAGGCTCCACACCAAGTGTTCACATACACATATACGTGAATAAAATCACATGCAAGAGCAAAATATCTATGCATCAAATACATACATATATGTAGTCTGTATATATATATATACATGTATTTATTGTAAAATTTAACCTTTTAATGAGATTAGTTGAAAGTAGATGACGTTATGGACTGCGACTCCATTGTCACCTCAGTCTCTCTTCTCCTCTTTTCAGCAATCGTCCCTGAAGACCATTCTATTCGATCGACGTTTCATCTTGTCAATTCGACAGTACCTCTCACGAATGCTTTAGTCATATTGACTATTGATTGTTTATTATATATGATGTAATAATAATAATCTTTTCTTTATTGTTGCGCCTGACAAACGCACTGCGCTGTACATTTACATGTTATGCAATTAAAGCAATTCACAAGAACACAAATGACAGAAGACATAAATCTCAACTACTAACAAAGCCTTTGACACAGTAAACCACAAAATCCTATTAGAAAACTTGATCACTATTGTATCAGAGGTGTAAGTAGTGCATGGTTTTCCGAGTTTCTTAACAACAGATCACAATATGTTTATTTTAAGGGTCAGTTATCCATTAGCAAACCCATAGATAATCATTGTGGGGTACCACAGGGCTCAATTCTGGGGCCATTACTATTTCTAATATATGTAAACGACCTTGCAGCCACCTCCAAAATATTTCACTACATACTGTTTGCGGATGATACAAATGTTTTTTTATATCTGATAAATCAGTAGAATCACTGTTTGAAAGAGCCAATCATGAGCTAACCACCATTTCTTCCTGGTTTAGAGCTAATAAATTGTCGCTAAATATTGATAAAACAAAATTTAGCCCCTATTGTACGAATGGTTGGACATATAGCCGCCCCTAACAGGACTTGCCATTCACTTTCGCAACGGTAGACTGTCAGCAGACGCTGAGTGATTCAGTTTAGTTCGCCG
Source organism: Aporrectodea caliginosa (assembly GCA_020284085.1). NCBI lineage: Eukaryota > Metazoa > Annelida > Clitellata > Crassiclitellata > Lumbricidae > Aporrectodea > Aporrectodea caliginosa. The sequence continues at coordinate 270,469 of JACEVL010000302.1, forward strand.
AAGCGCATGAGTAATTGCAAGTGAAGGACTAACAGAAGTCCCAGATATGGTAGGCGGCTCTGAGGTGGATTCAACCCGCAACCCTCCAGTTGCAAGGCACCGAACATACCCCTATACCACCGCAGCGCTATATAATGTTGTGTCGTAAAATGTATTGTATACGTTTATATTACAGAATATATTCTGTTTCGATCCCGCCGTAAACTGCTGCCAGCTTATAATTATAGACTTACAATAGATGGCAAACAAATTATGCAGACCGAGTCATGTAAATTTTTAGGTGTGTATCTGGACCAGCACCTCACTTGGAAAGAACACATTACGCAAATATCTAAGAAATTAGCCAAGAATATCAGCATACTGTCAAGGATTCGTCACTGTCTCCATAAAACTACTCTACAAAGCTTATATTATTCTTTAATTTTCCCCTATTTGTCATACTGCAACATTTGTTGGGCTGCAAATTATACTTCTTATTTGAAAGACTTGGAGATTCTACAAAAACGTGCCATTCGAATGATTTTCATGTTGCACTGGTCTGCCAGTACCAAACCTATTTTTCAAACCTATAATATACTTCGATTAGCAGATATAAATAAGTTTCAAATTGGTTTATTCATGTTTCGCTATCATCACAGATTGTTGCCTAGTACGTTTGATGATTATTTTTATCAGGGAACTGCTGTACATGATCATTACACTAGAACCTTGTTAAATTACCGTACTGACATTGCTCATACTAGAATGAAATTGTTTTCGATAAAATGTTCTGGCCCTTCGATTTGGAACAATATTCCAAATGATGTTAAGCATCTTCCCACCCTTAATCTGTTTAAGAAAAAATTTAAAGACTGCTTGATCTCTGTATGTTAAGCTTAAACTTAAACTTAAACTTTCAGTTATGTTTGGTTCGTTGATTTGTGATTTGTGTATCATACTCTCACACAATGCATTTTGTTTTTTGCACTGTTACTACTGCCAAATATTATCCAGAAAAAGGTCGATCCAGCCGCAGCGGGTCCATATGACCCTTTTGGATTGACCTTTTGATATGTGCATTCATCTACTGGAATTGTTTTCTTGAATTTGTACTGATTACTGTGATCTTATGGTATTTGATGCTCCATCATGCATGATCGTCCACTCTACCCAAGACGCACTTTTAAGATAGACGTTTAAGCTTAGTTCTAGTCATTCCTTCGTTCAGCGGGTCTCCTTGTTGAGGTCCAACTTGTGACGAGATGGTATACTGTCCAAACCGGAGCTCTGAAGGCTCCGCATATGCGAGGTGACAGAACGGAGCCAGCTCCGGCAGGACGTCATCTATCGAAGAGAGCATGCTGTCTCTGTAAAGACTATTGAACGCGTTCTTAAAGTCAAGCTTTACTATAGGATGGAACCCGTTGGCATTGCTTCCAGGAAACGCCTCGCCGCGTGGACAGCCGCCTCTCCTCCCGGTATGCCCACCCCCACCTGCCTCGGTGCGAGGTAGGCGGTTAAACCGCCCGTTCTGTAGCGTCGATATCTAATGCAGAAGGTATCGAGCGATGAGGCTCCAATACTGAGCAGCAGTGGTCAGGTCATAACCAGGAAATCATGCAGTCACTGATGTAATGGATAAACCAGCCGAACCATGGCGTCAATCTTAAGCTGACTTATAGTGGAGTAAATAAAAGACGGAAAACTACTGCATTGTTCAACTTATATGTACAAGCAACAAACTTTCCAATTTGAAAGCCCGAAAAATATAAAAAATAACCTGATATACTAACACTTGTGAATATATTTGTAAATAATTAAATTTAGTCACTTTTGTAAACGACGACGACGCCGTCTTTTGGGCTATGTTGTGCACAATTGGGCTAATGGCGGTTTATGATATCTATGCCTTTGCGTGCTTTTGCGTTGATATGGGTTACCAACTTTGTTTTTAATTCCGCTTACGCTGTCGTTAATAATTATAATTATAAAATTATATTACAATAATTATTATATTAGTGATATAACAATTTCGTGAGTAAATCGTTCAGTTAGCGCTGTTATCATCTGCTTGCCTTCGTCAACATAATGACACTCGAGAAGTGTGCAATCTACGAAACTGGGATATCTATTCATTGACAGTCCAGCCTTTGACCAGCTATGACGGCAGGCTGATACCGTCTCTTCACAGCTGTTCTGATTAACCGGGGACATGTTTTACCCAGGAAATCTACTACCTATTACCTACGCCCACGGTCTCATGACAGGATCTTGACTCTTATTGACAATAACATAAGGAAAACTTATGTGGGAATAATGCTGTACTCCTATTGATTTTATATTTGTCTTACGATTTCTGTACACCGTAGTGAGGTTTTGAAACCAGTTTAATAAAGAATATACTTACTTACTTTTTACTTACTCAGCAATGGAATTCCTTTGGGTGGGTACTATTATTTGGAGTATTAAAGTGTATATTTTGTCAGAGAGTGCTTAACAGGGTCAAGACCATTTGTCCCGCTAATTGTTAACGGGTAAATCAATCAATCAATCAATTGCAAATATTATCTGTGCTCTAACAGTTAGTTACTAAAGAAGAATTAGGCTAGTGGCAATGTTAGTTAGGGCAACAAACAAGGTAACCAATAAATATTGGCGAGGTAACCAATAAATATTGGCGTTTGGTATATCAGCCTTGTAACCACTATATACTTATTTGTTTGACCAATACTGTAATCTGAAATTATTGATGCAGGGCAAGAATGAGCAGTTCCTAGAAAGTCTCCTGCATGAACAGTGGCATTCATTTTTCCAAAGTTGCCAAATGCAAGTTACTTAAAATTTGAAAATTTTTGCTCTGTGTTTCAATGGCGACGTTGAAAGAGTGTTCTCCTTGATGAAGCCCAATGGACAAAGGAAAGGAACAGACTGTTGGTTGACTGTTGAAAAAAAGTACAATATAAAGAAAAGTACAATATAAAGAAAGTTTCAACATGCTGCCCAAACTGGTTCCCAAAAAATTGCCATGAGAACAGTTGATACTGATGTTGTCGTTATGGCAGTTGCATATTTCCAGAATTTACAACTTGATCAAGTCTTGATGAATTTTGGATCCATTTTGACACGGAAAGAGTAGTCGCCTCATTGCAGTTCATGATTTTTCAAATTCCCTTGGTCTTGATAAATGTAAAGCACTACCAGTCTCCCACTGTTTTACAGGATGTGACACAGTATCAAGTTTTGCCAGTAAGGGCAAAATACAGCCTGGGAAGCCTGGAGTTCATGTCCAGTGGTCACTGCTAGTAAGAAGGGATACACAACCAGGAGTGTGTAAATGTTTGAAAGCTAGTCTTCTATGTATAGCTTTGTGTCAGTGTGATGGCGAGTGTACCCGAGAATCAGCCTGAATGAGTCTTATGAAGCAGTTACCTCTACAAATATATAGTCCGCGTTCATTTTACGACTGCGGCCAATCACAACGCTGGCCAATCACAACGCTGCGTATCGGAAAAGGGGATTCCCCGATTCGAAAAGTTTAGTCCCCGATTCTATAAGCTAGCCTTTTTGGGAGCTGAAATTTTGATAGAATGAAGTGTGTGCGAGGGCGAGTCTATCTGCCAAGTTTCACGACGATTGAATGATTGCATTATCAGTGATCGAACTAGTCGTCGCAAGATTTGACTTTTTAGCCTGTGGCTCAATCAATCAAGCAAAAGCAAGCAGCAAGATTTCTGCAAGTTAAACTAGATGGATAAAAATCAAAATCAAGAGGCAACTGCCTCCTCGTGCCTCAATGTAGCTACGTTTTCATACTGAAAGCATGACACAGTGTATCATTAAAATTTGTAAAGAAAATGTTACCAAAAAAACATAAAAAATAAACTGACATATAAAAAAATACAAAATAATCTGAAAAGAAAACAAATAGGTCACTCAGCCACTGCTAAATATAACAGTGTGTTAGTTAACAGTGAATGAGGATGGGCTTTTCAGTGATGAAATTAACAGATACATTCCAGAAGAAATATAATATGTATCGACAGTATCGTATGATTCGTATCGTATCTATAGATTTACATAGCGCCTCTCTCGAAATAACTTCAGAGTCGCTCTCAGCACGAAAACCTCGGGGGGGAAAAAGAAATGTCTTTAAGGAGCAAGAGACTGATGAGGAAAATCCAGTCATTGGTTTAGCAGAACAGGGCCTACTATGCAGGTGGGGGGATGGAAACAGACTGCTTCCAATTTGTGCCAGAGGGGAAAGTCCCCCCCTCCCCCAGTGAAATGGATGTTGCTGTACAACTCACAGTGCTGACTCAACTGTCAACTGTTGCAATGTATCGGGTGTCGACTGTAATCGAGTCTCTGGACTGTAAAGTTTATTTATTTTGGTATTAATGGTATTATTTTATACGGTTTGTAACGTTTGTGGTATGGGACAACATATTTTTGCCGTACCACTTTTTGTCTGCTAGAAGCTAGAAAATACTTTTAATCAATTTAAACGTCTATTTTAGATTATCAGCTTTTAGGGGACTCCATCCCCCAGACACCCTAAATTCCTATTTTGCAATATTGTAGCGACACACTGAGTAAGGGGAGGATTGTTTCCAGCTTACAGGGGAGGATAGTAGGTCCTGTAGCAGAAGGTCATTCCAAGTAGAGGGACCAACCACAGCAAATGCCCGGTGTTGCTTTAAGACAGTCCTAATCCTAGGAACAAAAAGATTAAGCTAATCAGCAGAGCACAAGGAACGAGATGAGGTTGCAGATAACGGCTTTCGCATATATAGTCGGAAAGATATTTCGGGGCATTGCTCAGCTGCGCTTTGGAGACTAGAAAGAGGATCTTATAATGGATGCATGCAGTGATAGGAAGCCAGTGCAAGACTTCAAGCATATCTGTAGAGCTCAGTGGAGGCGCCATGATTGCAGGTTTGGGGGGGCTAAAGCTCCAAGCCTTCCCTTTTGTCCCCCTTTCCTCCCTGTGATTTGCAGTGATTTCCCACTTTGGGGGCTGAGCCGCAATTAGGGAGCTTAGCCCCCCCATCCCCTCCTGGCGCCGCCACTGGTAGAGCTATGCGCAAAGCAAGGGAGTCGGAATACAAGCCTTGCTGAAGCATTTCAGACCGATTGAAGGGGGAAAGACGTTGTTTCGGGAGACCCATAAGAAGTGAGTTGCAGTAGTCTAGTCTGGTACAGACAAACGCATGTACTATGGTGGTAAAGACAGAGGAAGAGACCGATCGTCTGATGGCTTTGAACCGCCTCCGTTGAAATAAGCCGGGGCTTTCAGAAGATTTGAAGATACGGAATTCAATGTAGACCTATAGGATTTTGAGCAGCAAAAGTCGAATAAAAATTTTTTTATTTCTCAGGATGTTAGTATATCAGGTTATCGTCAGTTTTGTTTCCTGATTCTAAATATGTCTTTCTTTTGCTTGTACACCCAATTTGAACAATTCTACACTTAGAAAACCAACTATTATGATTATGCAGCCATCCAAAGGTTGGATCCACTAACTTAAAACGCTTGGTCGTCAAGAACAGTTCTTGTCGAACACAAGTTATCAACAATAGAAAGCAATCGCCTGAATGATCAGATAAGTGAAGATTCTTATCAGTTGTGTAATAGGCAATTAAAATTAGTTTGACAAACTAAGCTCCGATTGGAAACAAACCCTTTGTTGAAAATAAAGTCAGTGCAATTTTGTTTAAGAGTAGGAATCATAAGCCCATGTCTTGATGCATCAGTATAGTAAAGTATATTAAAATAAGACAATGGTTACCAGCAAAGAGAGCACTCGACTTGACAAATGACCTCGGTCAATGGAGATTATTTGTTCGTACCCATAGCCGTCAAATAGCATCTTTTATGTGCCAGAACAGAGTTCTGAATGACCTGGACTTTCTACCGGTGAGAAACGAGCAATAGTAAACCGAGGCGACAGGAGACCAATGGTTTTGCCAAAGATATCCTTAAACACCTTTGGACAACGTACACCAAGAATCTGTTTATACCAATGGATACGTTTATGATAACTTAAATGTACCATTAACACAGTCCACGAGAGACAAAATGGAGATGAAAACGAAGCCCAAGTTACGAGCAGAATTAGCCAAGTGAATTACTGAGTCGTCGCCTACTTCTAGATTAGATAAGTCATTCAAACTGCTTGCAAAGACCAGCGGAAGAAGTCGAGTTTGCTAGACGCAGTCCTGACTGTACGTCGCCAAAGGGAGTTGATAACTGCTGTACAGACGAATAACAAAACGGTTGAACTACGAAGAGCAAATTCGAGTATCATTCGCTTAGAAATGAGATTCAAGTCACTGAAAGCTGAGCAGTCGACTACTGAGAGCAATTCATGAAATCGATTGTTAATGGAACGGCATAATTCCATTCGATGGTTGAAGGGTCAAAATGCCGTTCATGGGATTTGGTTCTTCATTCAGATGACTGGCCTTTAGAAGGAGTTGACCTAAAGTGCAGCAATACTAATCCTCCTCCTTCTCCTCCTTCTCCTCCTTCCCCTTCACCTCCTCTTTCTCCTCCTTCTCTTCCTCCTCCTTCTCTTCCCTCCTCCTCCTCCTCCTTCTCTTCCTCGTTCTCGTCCTCCTCTTTCTCTTTCTCTTCCTCTTCGTCCTCCTCCTCTTCTTTCTCTTCCTCCTCTCGTCTCCTCGTCCTCGTCCTCCTCCTCCTCGTTCACCTCCTCCTTCTCTTCCTCCTCCTCCTACTCCTCCTCTTTCTCTTCCTCCTCGTCCTCGTCTTCGTCCTCCTCCTTCTCTTCCTCCTCTTCCTCCTCCTTCCCCTTCACCTCCTCTTTCTCCTCCTTCTCTTCCTCCTCCATCTCTTCCTCCTTCTCCTTCTTCTCCTCCTCCTTCTCCTTCTTCTCCTCCTCCTTCTCTTCCTCCTCGTCCTCGTCCTTTCTCTTCCTCCTCATCCTCCTCCTCCTCGTTTTTCATCCTCCTCGTCGTCCTCCTCCTTCACCTCCTCCTTCTCTTCCTCCTCCCTTCTTCTCCTCCTCCTCCTCCTTCTCTTCCTCCTCGTCCTCCTCCTCTTTCTCTCCCTCGTCCTCGTCCTCGTCCTCGTCCTCCTCGTCCTCCTCTTCTTCCTCCTTCACCTCCTCCTCCTTATCTTCCCCTTCCTCCTCCTTCCCTTCTTCCCTTCCTGCAGCTGCGTGATGGCAGTGATAGTGGTGGTGGTGGTGGTTATGGTTTGTCGTCTGCACTTCAGTCCAGTCAACAGACTGAAGTGCCTCTGTGAATTGTCGCATGCAGTTGGCTGATATCGCGGCGCAATGAAGTCGCAGATCTGCTGGCAAGAGATCAAGTGGCCTCAAAGCCAACAAGCCAGGCACCTCCAGCACCCCAACTTCACCACCACCACCACCACCACCACCACCACACACCACCACCACCACCACCACCACCACCACCACCACCACCACCACCACCACCACCACCACCACCACCACCACCACCACCACCACCACCACCAGAGGTAGCATGCTCTGGTCACAAGTTCGGTTGGCGGCAGAAAGAGACAGACTAACACACGAGCGCACACAGCAATACGAAGGCATCCATCCTCCACTGCGTCGAATGAGTGAAGAGGAGGCAGTGATGATGATTATTACAGAAAAAGCGAAAGTCACCATTACAGCGACGATCGACAGCAGAGTCACTCAGCTGCAGTCGATCACTACTTCCTACTCCTCCTCCTCCTTGTCCTTGTCCTCCTCCTGCTCCTCATTCTCCTCCTGCCCCTTGTCTTGCTCCTCCTCCTTCTCCTCCTGTCTCTTTGTCGTTCTCTTGCTCTTCCTCTTCTTTCTCGATCAACTCCGCTTGATTTATTACGAGCATTACTCTGAAGAGTAGAAATTCAGTCGTGAAACCGGTTTCCGGTAGAGAACAAGAGAGGAATCGACGAGAAAGCAACGCCAAACATCACATCGACAACAACGGGGACAGTAATGGAAGGCTGTCTGTCTGTCTGTCTGTCTGTCTGTCTGAGAGACAGACAGAGAGACAGAAAGAGACAGAGAGAGACAGAGAGAGACAGAGAGAGACAGAGAGACAGAGAGACGAGAGAGAGACTGAGAGAGAGAGAGAGAGAGAGAGAGAGAGAGAGAGAGAGAGAGAGAGAGAGAGAGAGAGAGAGAGAGAGAGAGAGAGAGAGAGAGAGAGAGAGAGAGAGAGAGAGAGAGAGAGAGAGAGAGAGAGAGAGAAAACACGTCGAGAAATTGAAGTGGGTGTGATTGGGGACAATGAGTGTCAAAGATAGGGGATGCCATTTCTGCCGGTGTTGAAATCATTGAGAAGCATTCAAGTCACGACGCCACTCAATGAATGATGCCCCGTCCGTCCGTCCGTCCGTCCGTCCGTCCATCGTACGACTGCTGAGACCGACGCCGCAGTCAGATGCCGCACTAATCATCATCTTATTGAAACCATAAATAAAAAATAAGATCCTAATGCATCCGGTCTCTTGGCGTCATTTGACGCTATACAATGAACACAGAACAGACACCAAAGTATAGAATACATCCCAGCGCATTTACTATATTTTTTAAATACTCCTCATTCAAGCGAATCTACCTCAATTCCCAATATATTCGACCAAAACATTTATCATATTCTTCATGTAATCTTTTATCTCAACGCATTTGCTCTACCATATTCCCAAATACTGGCCTTTACCATATTAGCAAAAAAGTCCATTCCAGCGCATTTACCAACAGTCCCTAATTCCCTGCATCCAAAATCATTTGCCCAATCCAAAATATGCTTTGTCTCGTCCAGTCCACAGAAGATCATTTCCCTTTTACACAGATCTATCAAAATACTCTTCAACCTACGCATTCACAAAATACGATGCACAGACAAAGAAGTTTCTTTGGCAAAATTCCTCAAATTCCCGTCAAAATAGAAATGTCAACTGGCAACACGCGATTGTGTTCAGTCAACTGATTTGTGTACAAGTGACCAGGATATTTCGGATCATGTAAAACGTAGAATTGAAAAATTGTTTCGAAGAAAGTGCATACGATTGAAAACTCACTGAATCGGGTCATGCAACATAACCCCCCGCACCCAAATATTAATAAGGTATCTAGTAATGTAACAGCTGTGTATGTATTAGAGAACTAAAGGTAGATTAAGATATGCCTTACAGTTGGCAAAGTGTTGCATTTATAATAATGATCAGATTCATATTATAAAATCTCTGCTCATTGCTCATCCCTCTTCTATAAATAAACAACAGACACCGGCTCTTATTGTGCCTCTCACAAAGTCATTTAGAACACATAACAATTAACACAGAACAGACTCGAAAGTATGGAATATATCCCAGCGCATTTACAATATTCGTCAAAATACTCTCTAACCCAACGAATTTTTTACCATATTTCTCAATATATTCTACCAACAAATTTACCATAGTCTCCATACTCTCTATCCTCCTCCCATTCCAACTACCGATCGTTTTCGATGGCGTTTGACAAAGCTTTGGAATTCAGAGACCAAGTTGTTCTATTGGTTCTTTTACATGTCATTCACGTCGTCTAAACGTAATTGACTTACTCAGCGATCATTCGACCTTCGACTGATAATAGTACACAATGCAACGATATAGAATTCAGTAGATTCGAAACCACAGGACGACATCTTCATAATATCTGCTTAGAGAAAACACATATTTCACCAGGTCCAATTTATACTGAACTATAGTGAAGTTTATAAGGTTAATATGAAATGTGTTTTGTTTCAGGATGACCGCGATTTGGTCAGTGGGCATTGAATGGACGAACAGAACTGCAATGGGAGGCCAGTGCAGAGGTCCTCCAGTCGTGTTGACATGGCTGCTACTTCTCACAAGCATAGGGTACACAAGTAAGAGCAAAGTCTCTGTTTCTCCGATTTTGCTAATGTTTCTCCGATTTTGCTAATCCTCCTCCTCCCATTCCAATTACTCCGGCTCCTTCCAAACTTACTCTTCCACCTGTTGCTTCCATATCCTCTGTCCAAGAGGCAACGATCGTCTGAAATCACATAATCCATTGGCTGAATGTGTCCAGTAACTCTACTACGTTATGTTCTTTACAGACTGTGCCAGCGGCATTAATGAATGGGCATGCAGTATAAATTCTATGTCATGCAACTTTGTCTGCTAGGATCTCTCTGGCGAAGGCATTTGGTCTCCACTCTTCTGGACTAATACAGTAGCTGGCTTCTTACTGGTATCAATAAATAATCACTTTTTCATTTCATGGGTTTATTGAAACCAATTCTATTTTTTTAATCTCTGCCATTGGATACATAATAACTTAGCAGTAGTCGCTTATAGGGCTATCAGTAGGCAAGCTATTCCATAGGGAAAGACCAGCCAGCACATATAATACAAAATAGTCTGGTATTCATGTGAACGAACCCTTCTCGATGGTGGGCCTACTTATTTGTCTAAAGTAGCGACATAGGAGTGGCGTTCGAGATCAGTTGGAAAATAATCATGAAAGGAGGAGGAAAGAGTTGATGGTGCTCGTATTGATGCATGAATTTACAAAGTCTAATTTACAGCGACTCCTAAGGGTTCATCATTCTTTGGCTACAGTCTAAACTGCACAGGCTTCCTGTTAACAAAAAGCAATATCTTTCAAATTGCGGCTAATGATTTTTAATACATTGAAATATTTTCCTCAGTTTCTTGCTTTCTCTGGTCATACCTGAAATAGAACTGCATTTTGGTCAAAGGGATTTTACGGTGGCTGAACCTAAATTCTGGAATTCTTTCTGTCTGTATAATTACTGTTTGTCCACCATCACAGGTTATCTCTTTCTGCTGCAGCACCGCACTGACCTCCTTATTGTTAACATGCTGCTTATGGATAGAGTTTAGTGTGTCAACGGTTGATGCGTTGTGCATTATATCGGCGCTATAGAAGTTACTAATAAAAACTGACATCCAGTTGGTGCAGTGTTTAGGTCAAGTACTCACGATGGAAAACATATTAAACCATACTGGAGAGCAGTGTTATTTAAGTTTCAATTTACTTTTCAGTTTTAGTTTTGTTTTGACTTTTCAGTTTAGTTTTAGTTTTAGTTTCAGGTTTCAAAACTTTTCAGTTTTAATTCAGTTCTGTAAACATTCAGCAGAAGTAATTAAATGTCATTTTTTATTAATGACATTTGTTTGATTAACAAGAACAACAGATCTTATTAAATTCATGCTTTCATGCTATTGAGCTGCAGTTGTAAGCACTCGCCGCTAACCGCTGCAGACATGTCCGCCACTCGGCGTGTTTGCCACAGAGAAAAATTAATTCAGTTTTCAACTTTCAAGTTTAGCTTTAGTTTTAGTTTTCAGAACTTTTCATTTTTAGTTTTAGTTTCAGTTAACTGAAATAGAACTTTTTAGTTAATAATAAAGTTACTTTCAGTTTTAGTTAACTTAAATAACACTGCTGGTGAGCAGCTGCAAACAGCTACATGTATGATGCTACTGCATCAATAATAATTATAATTATGGTGACCGAATAATGTCAAATAATTATCGCGTTCTCTGTGTGTCCTCTCTTACATCGACAGCGTCCCCATTCGAAGACGCATTCCATGTCCAAATGATTCCGTCCCCATTCGAAGACACATTCCATGTCCAAATGATTCCGTCCCCATTCGAAGACACATTCCATGTCCAAATGATTCCGTCCCCATTCGAAGACGCATTCCATGTCCAAATGATTCCGTCCCCATTCGAAGACACATTCCATATCCAAATGATTCCGTCCCCATTCTAAGACGCATTCCATGTCCAAATGATTCCGTCCCCATTCGAAGACACATTCCATGTCCAAATGATTCCGTCCCCATTCGAAGACACATTCCATGTCCAAATGATTCCGACCCCATTCGAAGACGCATTCCATATCCAAATGATTCCGTCCCCATTCGAAGACGCATTCCATGTCCAAATGATTCCGTCCCCATTCGAAGACACATTCCATGTCCAAATGATTCCGTCCCCATTCGAAGACACATTCCATGTCCAAATGATTCCGTCCCCATTCGAAGACGCATTCCATGTCCAAATGATTCCGTCCCCATTCGAAGACACATTCCATATCCAAATGATTCCGTCCCCATTCTAAGACGCATTCCATGTCCAAATGATTCCGTCCCCATTCGAAGACACATTCCATGTCCAAATGATTCCGTCCCCATTCGAAGACACATTCCATGTCCAAATGATTCCGACCCCATTCGAAGACGCATTCCATATCCAAATGATTCCGTCCCTATTCTAAGACGCATTCCATGTCCAAATGATTCCGTCCCCATTCGAAGACACATTCCATGTCCAAATGATTCCGTCCCCATTCGAAGACACATTCCATGTCCAAATGATTCCGTCCCCAATCGAAGACACATTCCATGTCCAAATGATTCCGTCCCCATTCGAAGACGCATTCCATGTCCAAATGATTCCGTCCCCATTCGAAGACGCATTCCATGTCCAAATGATTCCGTCCCCATTCGAAGACACATTCCATGTCCAAATGATTCCGTCCCCAATCGAAGACACATTCCATGTCCAAATGATTCCGTCCCCAATCGAAGACACATTCCATGTCCAAATGATTCCGTCCCCAATCGAAGACACATTCCATGTCCAAATGATTCCGTCCCCATTAGAAGACGCATTCCATGTCCAAATGATTCCGTCCCCATTCGAAGACACATTCCATGTCCAAATGATCCCGATGTCATTTATTTCAGGGTCTTTCTTTCACCTGTTGTCACGTGGTCAGATCCTGCTCTTGAGTCGGGCTGAGACCGTTCAGTTGGAATGCGAATTCTACACGGAGCAGTTCAATCTCTTTGATAATCCGATCCTATGGCGAAAGTCTCAGCTGCGGGAATCCACTCAGATGAACATGATGGGCAACATGATCGAGCCATTCGCGTCATTTGGTCGTCGTCGTTTCAAAGTCACCTTCCTACAGGAACCACCGAGATACACACTCCGTCTCACCATTCAAAGTCAGTCAAAGCCGCTCTTAGTCTAAGCAAGTGCAGTCTAAGTGTCCATTGTATAAGTTAACTCAAACTGAAAGTAACTTCATCGTTAAGTGAAAAGTTCTGTTTCAGTTAACTGAAACTAAAACTGAAACTGGAAAGTTCTGAAAATTATAACTAAAACTAAAGTGAAAAGTACAAAACTAGAACTGAAACTAAACTTAAAACTTGAAAACTGAATTAATTTTTTCTGTGTGGCACACAAACCGAGTGGTGGACATGTCTGCAACGGTTATAGAGGCGAATGCTTCAAACTGCAGATCAGTAGCGTGAAAGCATGATTTTAATAAGATGGGCTGTTCTTGCTAATCAAACAAATGACATTTAAATGCTTCTGTTGAATGACAACACAACTAAATTAAAACTGAAAAGTTCTGAAAACTTAAATTTAAACTGAAAAGATTTTAAGACTATAACTAAAACTCAACTGGAAAGTTAAAACAAAACTAACACTGAAACTGAAACTGAAACTGAAACTGAAATAATACGGGTCTAAGCTCATCTCATTTGAACTTTGTAGCGTGGTCGTCGTTATAGCAATACACAGCGCTCCACCACTCTAAGCAGAAAACATAATTTTGGAAATCACAGTCAATCATTGGACAGAACCAACTGAGAAAAGGTTCCAGAGATCGAAAGACCCAACAGTTATAAGATGATGATAACCAATACTCAGCAGACGAAACTTTGAAGCATAAAACGAAGACGACCTCGTCATAGAAATGGTCTTCACGCATCATAGAAACAACTAACTCTGCAGATAATAATTATCTTGTATCAGCTGCAGCCGAGAAAGCAACCACCGGTTGTAGCATGCGAGTCTTACACGTGTCGCACCCTTGCAGAGCCAGGACGGCGGCGCTCGGTTCCCAGCTCCAGGTGGTTTCTCACCTATAGGAATTAAAGGCCGTTCTGGCTCTGCTGGGCGCAACAGGAAGAAGACTGTCTGAAAAGCAACAACAATTTATGCGAGACTGAGCGATGAGGAGCAAGGACGAGAGAGATGACTGTCCTTCAGTCAAAATTGGGCACTACTCCTAAATATCTTAGGGATCACATTTGCTCTTTCTTCAGCTTCTCATCGACAAAGGCGATGGACGACGTCAGAGAGACGACCTTTCTCTTTCAAAGACTTTCGTTGCCAACAATTCAGCGCTTTAACGCTGTGGCCTTCGCCGGTTCTTTTGTTGACCCTATGCCCGAGATGGTAGAGGGCTATAGCCCTTGCAGTTACACTAGATTTTGATATAATAGTAACAATAATAATTAATAATAATAACAATAATAATAATAATAATAATAATAATAATAATAATAATAATAATATTGTTCTTAATTAATATTAAGTCCCCGGGGGATCATTTATACCTCGGGGCATTAAAAAAAAAAATAATAATAATAATAATAATAATAATAATAATAATAATAATAATTCGTTTGATACTTCAGCTGCAGGAGACTAACTGTTTTCTCTGCTCTTAATATCTAGATCTGTCAGCCGTCGACAGCGGAAACTACACTTGTGAAATCAATGGCCCACACAACGCTCTCCTTGGAATCGTAACGCATACGATCTACGTCAGAGGTCCACATCAGATGCCATTTATACTATTAGTCTGAATTAGTCTACTGCAGACGCCTCTCTTAGTATGACTCATTCTGACTAGCATATTATGCCTAATATTAGTCTGACTGCGCCTCGTCTTTGATTGCGTTGCCTGACTTCGTACATAGCAACTGACGTCACTGACGAAGTCCCTTCTGCTACTTTATCTAACTCCATCCGGCGGTAGATGGATTTCGACAACTCAACCTATGACAAGCCTATCGCTGAAATGACGATGATGACAATATGATGATGATGATGATGATACCGATGATGATAACGATGATGATAATGATGATGATGATGACGATGATAAGGCTGATGATAACGATGATGATGATGATGATGATGATGATGATGATGATGATGATGATGATGATGATGATGATGATGATGATGATGATGATGATGATGATGACGACAGTGACAGACCATGGAGAAATGTTGAAAGATGTTGCATGGCTAATGCGATGAATTGTTGTCAAATGAAAACGCATAGTTCCAGTGACGTTGCTTCGTCTGACAACGGCCAACAACAACAATAACAACAACGACAACAGCAGAAAGAAGAAGAACGAGACAGACGACGACGACGACGAAGCAGATGATAATCAGACGACGAAGAAGATGATGCCTCTCTTTCTGGACAGCTTCTTCTTGACTCGATCGTCAGCTGCAGTCGTAGACGACGTCTCAACACCACTATCGTCGTCATCATCATCACCATCATCATCATCATCATCATCATCATCATCATCATCATCATCATCATCATCATCATCATCATCATCACAACAGGGTTCGATCGTGTTGACTGACAGCCGGCCAACTCGTCTGGTCTGCTTGGTGCTGGCAACACTTCCTGGAACGGAGCTGAGCGTCTACATGGATCAGAGGGACATCACAAACCACTTCCGACAGTCGACCGGAGAGAGGCTGGCACCAGGAGGAGGAGGAGGAGAACAAGGAGGAGCAGGAGGAGCAGGAGCAGGAGGAGCAGGAGGAGCAGGAGCAGGAGGAGCAGGAGGAGGAGGCAGTGGTGCAGCTCCGATGAAAGGCCTTCGTACAATAGAATACCTGAAGATACGTTGGACAAATGACTTCGTGGCTAAGGCAGATGACGATGGGAAACTCCTTCGCTGTGTCGCCACTGTACCAGGTCTCAGTCCAACTGTCACGCAGACAAAACTCATTGTCCACTGTGAGTCAACCATTCATCAAAAACAATAACAATTATAATAATACAGTACCTCGCCTGAGGTCCCGTTTGCAAAATGGTGTTGGGGGAGTTTCTCACTTCCACTTAGTCAGTGGGTCCCTGGGCATGAAAAATCACCGAGGTGCTTGTCTGCCATGACGCCACGAATGACGTAATCGCCAAATCCAATATGGCCGCCGTCGGCCATATTGGAAAATTCACCTTTCTTGTTTCTTACAGTATCTGCACGTGTAATACCTCTAATAGTACTGATTTAGGTATGTAGAATTCATTTTTGATGTTGTTTTCGTCATCCGGGGTCAAAATCCAATATGGCCGCCGTCAGCCATATTGGAAAGTTCATGTTGCTTGTTTCTTACAGTATCTGCACGTGTAATACCTCTAATGTTACGGATTTTTTTATGTAGAATTCATTTCTGATATTGTTTTCGTCATTTGGGGGTCAAAATCCAATATGGCCGCCAATATGGCCGCCGTCGGCCATATTGGAAAATTTATTTTACTTGTGTTTTACAGGATCTGCACATGTTATACGTCTAATTTGACTGATTTAGGTATGTAGAATTCATTTCTGATGTTGTTTTCGTCATTCCGGGGTCAAAATCCAATATGGCCGCCAATATGGCCGCCGTCGGCCATATTGGAAAATTTATTTTGCTTGTTTTTTACAGGATCTGCACATGTTATACGTCTAATTTGACTGATTTAGGTATGTAGAATTCATTTCTGATACTGTTTTCGACATTCAGGGTCATCTTTAGCTTGAAAGGTCATGGTCAAGGACATTTTGTTATATCAACGATTTGGATTATAACTTCACTGAATGTAGCAGTAGAAACATGTGTAATATCTGTAATTCAACAAATTATGTCAGCTAATTATGACATCTTAATTCGATGCTGATATTGTATAATGCTATTTTTCAATACACCAGTTAAGATTGTCCTCAATAATGTCAAGTAGTTGGCATGCCCTGTGCACCAGGAAGGGTCCTTGTTGGATGTGGCCTCTGATGTAGCCTCACTGCTTGAATGAGGGAGAGCGTCAATTCCAACAGAGGATATGATATAGTTTTCTACTCACAGCTGGTCGAATGTCTCACAGATTGTAGTTGACCTGGCCCCTGCCCAGACATGTACCAAGTACTTCTCTGCTAATAGTACATCTTGCTCTAGCAGCGCATCTAGCAGGGCATCTGTCTCTCCAAAGTTTGTCAGATACTGTACTGGGTCACAGGCCTCAGCTGCCTGTTTGGATCCCACCTTGCTCATGCAATCAGTCTAATGTTGCCATACATGTTGTTGTAGATTTCATGTTTAAGATGCGGCAGATGCCACTTCCACAGTTCCCCAATATGGGTGTGGTCATCGACGCCATCATAACATCCGCTTCATCCCTTTGCCAAAATGTGAAGTTCATTCATCTGGTACTTGAATACTACATTGTCAGGTCTCTTAAGAAAGGAGAGCGCATGAGGTGTACTGACTCAACATCAGGCATCACCATTATTGGCATGAACAGGTACATAGTACACATCCATCCCTCACCAACTAGAAAAGTTCTGGGAATCGCAGGAAAACAAGAGGAATCTGCAGCTGCTGGTTAGAGATATTGTTTGCAGTCGAGCGCATATGGACGGCGATGATACCATAATCGCCAGCTCTCTTGTTTCTAATGATGACGCACTTCCAGCAACAGTGACTGGTGGTGAGAGATCTCAGATCTGTTGAACTGGATCGAGGAGGCAGATTCCAGGCTGGTTGTGCATGTAGACTGGGCTGTTCCTGTGCAAAGATGCAAGAGAGTTGTCGTAGTCTCAAATGACACGGACACTTTTGCATTACTGCTACACTACACACCAAACTTCCAAGATGTGTGGTTGGAGGAGATGTGACAACAGTATGGAACTAGTGAAAAGCGGCGCAAGCTTCCACTGCATCAAGCGGTTTCTAAACTGGGAGCATCACTGGTCAAAGCAGTGATCAAGGTACATATTTTGACCGGAGATGATTGCATGGGCAAGTTGGGATTCAAACACGCAGCTGTGGCCTGTGACCCAGTCCAGTATCTGACAAACTTTGGAGAGACAGATGCCCTGCTAGATGCGCTGCTAGAGCAAGATGTACTATTAGCAGAGAAGTACTTGGTACATGTCTGGGCAGGGGCCAGGTCAACTACAATCTGTGAGACATTCGACCAGCTGTGAGTAGAAAACTATATCATATCCTCTGTTGGAATTGACGCTCTCCCTCATTCAAGCAGTGAGGCTACATCAGAGGCCACATCCAACAAGGACCCTTCCTGGTGCACAGGGCATGCCAACTACTTGACATTATTGAGGACAATCTTAACTGGTGTATTGAAAAATAGCATTATACAATATCAGCATCGAATTAAGATGTCATAATTAGCTGACATAATTAGCCTGACATAATTTGTTGAATTACAGATATTACACATGTTTCTACTGCTACATTCAGTGAAGTTATAATCCAAATCGTTGATATAACAAAATGTCCTTGACCATGACCTTTCAAGCTAAAGATGACCCTGAATGTCGAAAACAGTATCAGAAATGAATTCTACATACCTAAATCAGTCAAATTAGACGTATAACATGTGCAGATCCTGTAAAAAACAAGCAAAATAAATTTTCCAATATGGCCGACGGCGGCCATATTGGCGGCCATATTGGATTTTGACCCCGGATGACGAAAACAGTATCAGAAATGAATTCTACATACCTAAATCAGTCAAATTAGACGTATAACATGTGCAGATCCTGTAAAAAACAAGCAAAATAAATTTTCCAATATGGCCGACGGCGGCCATATTGGCGGCCATATTGGATTTTGACCCCAAATGACGAAAACAATATCAGAAATGAATTCTACATACAAAATCAGTAACATTAGAGGTATTACACGTGCAGATACTGTAAGAAACAAGCAACATGAACTTTCCAATATGGCTGACGGCGGCCATATTGGATTTTGACCCCGGATGACGAAAACAACATCAAAAATGAATTCTACATACCTAAATCAGTACTATTAGAGGTATTACACGTGCAGATACTGTAAGAAACAAGAAAGGTGAATTTTCCAATATGGCCGACGGCGGCCATATTGGATTTGGCGATTACGTCATTCGTGGCGTCATGGCAGACAAGCACCTCGGTGATTTTTCATGCCCAGGGACCCACTGACTAAGTGGAAGTGAGAAACTCCCCCAACACCATTTTGCAAACGGGACCTCAGGCGAGGTACTGGATTATAACTTGAAAGCGAATAAAAGTGTTGATGTGATGATGATAATGATGATGACTACTGTTGGGGAGGGGTTTAGGGTAATGGTAACATTCTGGTACGAAAAGGCAACGGACGCGGGATCGGTTCCCGCTACCCTCTCTAAGGTCCACTCAGGCTTTTCATTCGCCAGATGGCGTTGAAGAAAATGAGCAGTAGGACGTGATGGGCGCCTTGCATGGCTGCCAAACAGTTAAATTCGACTCCTGTGATAACTTGTGATCATCCGTTCATACTATGAGTTGTAATCATACTGCGCACTTGTCAGTTTGAAGATATTAAACGAATATTATTATTATTATTATTATTATTATTATTATTATTATTATTATTATTATTATAAAATCAGAGTTCTTAAAATCATGGTTCTTAAATCATGGTTCTAGGGCCTCATCGAACCCAGGCACGCGATAGCGTTAAACCGCTGGATTGTAACTGAAATCTTTTGGAACAGGAAGAAAGTTTCTTGAAGATCTTCCGTTGTTCTTGTCAATCGTCGGCCGAGTTCCAAGATGAAGGCCAGGCCTTCGTGGTCGATCATGACATCCTTTTGCTCCGCCTTTCTACTTCTTTTGGCCTTTCTAGCAAACCTCTTGACTGGCTCCGCTCATTCTTATGCGATCGCACCTCCTGTGTTGTTTCAGGGTCGACCAGGTCCCATTGGGCCCCTGCCACATTTGGGTTACCACAAGGTTCTGTCCTGGGCCCGCTATTATACATACTTTACACTTCCGAAATCGGACTGCTCTTGTCTTCCTGCGGAATCCTAAACCAACTTTACGCAGACGACACCCAGGCTTACGCTCACTGTCCTGCGGCAAAAGCGGCCACTGCTGTCCACTCCATGCAGCTTGCTATAGACTCCCTTGGTGGGTGGATGTCGTCGAATCGACTCCGGCTAAACCCTTCCAAAACGCAATTTATCTGGCTTGGCACCAGACAGCAGCTGGCAAAACTTGATCTGTGTGCCCTCTCTACCCAGTTTCCCCTCTTCACTTTCTGCACTTCTGTTCGGGATCTTGGAGTGATACTTGACCAAGAACTCACTTTCACTCAACATGTTAACTCTGTCTCTCGTAGCTGATTTTACCAGCTGCGCCAACTGCGAGTAATATCTCGCACTCTTACCCCAGCGCTGCAGCTACTCTAGTTCACGCCTTCGTTGCCAGTCGCCTTGACTATTGTTCCTCTCTATATGTTGGCCTTCCTCAGAGTCGGATAGGGCGCTTGGAGCGAGTTTTGCGCGCGGCTGCGCGACTGATTGGTGGCATTCCTAAGTCGGGTCATGTATCCGACTATATGCGGGATGTCCTGCACTGGCTGCCACTACCACAACGCATCTCATTTAGGGTCTCTGCCTTCGTTTGGCGTAGCCTCGTTGGCACCGCACCTGTTTATCTGCAGGAGCTCTGTCGCCTTATTTCTGCCAATATTGGCCGCCGACCTCTTCGCTATGTAGCCCGCGGTGACCTGATTGTCCCCTTGCACGCACTTCTACAATGCAACATCGGCCCTTCTCGGTTGTGGGACCGAGTATCTGGAATGGGCTTCCTCGAGTCTCCGTCTCTTACCTAGGAACTCTTCACCTGCATTTTATACTCTCTCTGAAAACTATTCTTTTCAGCCGTGGTTGGGCCGGGAGCGCCTCTGAGTAGATATCTTGAAGGGGCGCTATATCAAGTTTCATTGATTGATTGATTGATTGATTGATTGATTGATTCTCTGTGCGTTTGTGTCGTTGTCTCGTTGTGTCAAAAATACCAGAGTAATTTCAATCAACGCCAGTGTCATCCAAGGCTCAGTTTTCGTCCCCACAGGTTTCATTGTTGGCAAATCCGACCTCCATCCCATTCATCCTAAAAATCGTCTCTCCAAATACGCTGACGATTCTTACCTCTTCATCGGATCGCACTCCCTCCATACCGCAGAAACAGAACTTCAACTTATCTACTCTTGGTCAAAGGAAAAGAACATGATATAAAAGCACATCAACCAAGTCGTCAAAAGTGGCTCTGCTTCAATCTTCGCCCTTCAAATACTCAAAAACCATGGTGCATCTGCAGATTCTCTACAACTGATCACCCGCACAACCACCATAGCAAGAACAATGTATACTTCCCCTCCTGGTGGGGACTGGCGAGTGAAAAGGACAAATCCCGCATAGAACAACTCAATAACAGATTAAAACGCTCTGGTTTTATTCAGTCAGATTCCTCTTCTACGAATGTTCTTGCAAATAAAGCAGACACTTCACTGTTTAAAGCCGTTCTCTTAAATGAGAATCATTCACTCAGATGCCTTTTCCCCAACTAATATTTTACGCCCTATTTTCTTAGGGTCAGACCGCATAACTTTTACCTTTCTGACGAATTTTATATCTCGTATGTTATTCCTGAACTCTTACTAAGCTATTGATCCATACTATAATATTTATTTTCTATGTACACCTACAGCGTTATGTCTGTTGTTAACACAATAAACGAATATAATTCATATGATATGATATGTGTGTATGTATGTCTATCTGTCCGTCCGTCCGACTGTCTGTCTGTCTGACAGTGTCCTCCTTCTTCCTCAGTGTCCTTCGTCGTGTGTGTGCAGATGCTCCGTTGTCCGTCCGTCTGTCTGTCCGTCCGTCCGTCCGTCTGTCTGTCTGTCCGTCCGTCTGTCTGTCTGTCCGTCCGTCTGTCCGTCCGTCTGTCCGTCTGTCCTTCTGTGTCTGTCTGTCCGTCTGGTCTCTCTATCTGTCTGTCCGTCTATCTGTCTGTCCGTCTATCTGTCTGTCCGTCTATCTGTCTGTCCGTCTATCTGTCTGTCCGTCCGTCTGTCTGTCCGTCTGTCTGTCTGTGTCCTCCTTCTCCTGTGTCCTTCGTCGTGTGTGTGTGTGCAGATGCTCCGTTGATCGATTGTCGGTCGAGTCTTGCCTTCGTCGGTGATAAGAACGCCTTCGTCGGTTGCCTCGTTCGAGCAAGACCCTGGGTGACGTCACTCTACTGGGTCCTTGACGTCAACGGAACGACGATCACGAGTGGTCAAGTGGTCAGTGAATACTGGACTCTGGTCATGGTCAGTACTTCTTTCTCCTCCTCCTCCTCCTCCCTCCTCCTCCTCCTCCTCCTCCTCCTCCTCCTCCTCCTCCTCATTCACCGATTAGCATATCGCTTAACCCTTTGCCATCTGTGTAATCAATGACACAATGACAATGTCTCTCTTTTCGTTCGTTGGATCAAATAAAAGCAAATTAGCAGACAGATCATTAGAATCATAGAAACGACGACATTCTTAATCTATATAGTATATACGATGAATTTTAAACGTAAATCATTATTATCTTCTGCTTTTCAATGTGTGTGTGTGTGTGTGTGCGTGTGTGTGTGTGTGTGTGTGTGTGCGTGTGTGTGTGTGTGTGTCTATTTTAATGACTTGCGTCTGATGTCTTGTGCATAATGAAAAATGCTCAATAGAAATCATTGGGTAAGATTATAGTTGTATTTCGATTGATAGAATTTCTTTGATAATAAGATCTGAGTGATGGCAGTCTATAGACTCAGCTCCTCAGTTACACGAAGTCACTCTACGGAGATCATGACCCTCCTAGCGATCGCACGACCATTGTATACCTCTTGCAGATAATTTACAGCGAAAGACGTTTATTGTTAGAATGTTGTACTCGTATTGACATTAACTGTTGATTGTTGTTAAGATGTATGTACACCAGAGTTCGGATGTGCAATTTGTTTTAATAAAGAATAAACTTACTTACTTACTTACTTACTTACTTTACCTCCACTCTGATCCGTGTCTTTGTCGCCACTAGACTTGACTAGACTAGTGACTACTGATGCTCGATCTACGCTGGCGTCCATACGGGTAGAATGGGGTGCTCGGATTTTGCATTCTGCTGTCCGCCTATCGGCCGTCTACCCGGATTTGGCCATGACTCTGGTTACATGTACGTGAGCGACGTTCTCCACTGGTTCCCCGCTAAGCAGCGGGTTGCGTGTAGGGTAGTTGCCCTAGTCTGGTGCTGCTTACTAGTCCTCGCTTCTGCCTATCTTCGCGATCTCTGCTGCCTTGTCCTTAGTGCTAGGGGCTTTCGATCCCTTCGCTCGTCTGAACAGGGTCTCCTCCTACCTCCGCTAGACAGAATCGCGTGTTCTTGGTGGTGGGTTCCTCGACTTGGAATGGCCTCCCACTGGAGCTTCGCCTCTTTCTCCTCTCTTCTTCTCACCTTAAGACTGTTCATTTTAGTCGTACTGGAGTTGGGAGCGCCTCCGAGAAGTTTTCTTGAAGGGGCGCTATATAGATGTTCGATATGAATGAATGAATGAATGAATGAATGAATGAATGAATGAATGAATGAGGCAGACGATGCGAGAGACCTTCCTCACCTAAGATACGATTGTGAATGTGTATTTAAATTGATCGTAGGCCTAACCCTAACCCTAACCTAAGTTTAGATTGTGAATGTGTATTTTAATTGATCGTAGGATCGAAGTGATGGCAGTCTAGAGACTCAGCTCTACATGCGACAGACGAAGCCAGAGAACTTCCGGACCTATCGACTGATCGCCGAAAACAGCGTCGCCTTCTCTTCCGGTCAAGTTGACCTCATTCAAAGTATGACATTCAAACAATTCAACGACCTTCACCACTACTACTTATAAGAACTGCTCTCACAGAACTATAGAAACGAAGAGACTGTAACATAAAGTGACACGAAGACAGGTGCATAGAGAGGGAGACGCAGAAGAGAAACAAACCGTCTATATAACCCTTTTCGAGTGCTCTTCTTAATTGCCGAGTGGAATTTACGCTACGACAAACTATAAAACTGCGCTAGATAAAAAAGGACTGAAGCAACGGAGCATGGCGATAGACGAATTATTTGAGTCGAGACAGTTTGAGTGTAACTCAGAAGAGATCGAAAGAAAGAGGTCAAGAGAATAAAATTATTTATGACGCGTTGCCTGAAGCCAAAAAAGGCAAAGAGTTTAGTAAATGTCAACAAGCAGTCTACCTATACTGCACTGGTCCCATCTGGCCTGCTCTGACTACCTCTGGTTTTATCTTTTCCCTCTTAACTGGTCTTCCTATAACCTCCATTGTCTTCATTCCCCTCCAGTGGCCGCCAGTGGCCTCTTCCTTCTCGTGAAAAGGCCACCTGCCAAGTAGATGGACATTCTTGCGCGTTGTTTCTGACCTAGGGCTTTTCTTTTCTCTTCTGACTCTTGTGTATTTCTGCTCTCTCTCTCTCTGACTTTATTGTTTTTGTTTTGCTGCTTTGAACATGGACAGAATTTCGTTCACCGACCGCAGTTGCTGCTGCTGCTGGTGGTGGTGGTGGTGGTGGTGGTGGTGGTGATGCTGCGTCCGTCGTCAACGTGACTCCTGTCGCCAGATATTCCAAGGACGAAGACGACGACGACGACGTCGATGTCAATGATCGTCGATCGGTGTCCAGTGGCAGCAGCAGCAGCAGCAGTCGGTACAGTCATCGACTGAACTATCTGCCACACGTTGACGCTTGGCTACTTCTGCTGCTGCTGCTGCTGTTTGGATGCTCCACGGCAACGGTAGTCAGATGACCTTTGCTGACCTTGCCTTCATTTGAAGGTCTGTCTCCCCGTCTCTCTCGCAGTTGGCGATGACTGACTAATTTGTAAGAGAGAAATGTCGATGGACGTCTATCTATGTTAGGTCTGTGTTTCGGTCACTTCTTCGAAATCAGTTTAAACGACAGCGATGACTTTAGGCTTCAAGTAGTCTTTGATTCGAATATTTCAAAGCTACACGGTCATAAGCCCATCAGAAATTGGAGAGACTGACAACTGTTTCTTTCATAATTGTAGAATTACAAAACCTACGCAATTAAGACGGACTGAGTTTCCTACTCCTAGCATGCAGGGTGAAATTGCTCTTCATTTAATTACACGTTTTATAGTCCTGTGTAACTTTTCACATGAAAGTCGCTCACCGTGAATAATGCAAAGGAAACGGAACTATGCAGATTCCTCCGATGTCAACGAACACCGGATGAAATTCATGGACAGCTAACGAGTGGATATATAAGGTTTACATATAAAATTGTGCTTGTGTGCAAGTAGTCATTTTGAGGCAGAAATTGGCAAAAGACTCATTTGGAGTCTGTGAATTTAGAATGATTATGATAGATTTTATTTAAATGACAACAAATGCAGAAAGCAGCGACAAACCCTCTTCTTAGAAGATCTGACATTACGAGCGAAATAATACAAAAAGCAATTCTAGAATCTACGGAAAAGCGAACAGTCCGAAATTACTCGGCACTTGTCGCAAGGGCGTTAACCATCTAATCATCTAAAGATTTGGATTTGCAAGGCAATGAGGACAAAGACAGGACAAGGAAGTCAAGTAGACGAAAGGAGGAGTACGAGGAAGGGAAGAACAGTAATAAGAGGGCAAAGAGAGAAAGGCAGGTATAGACAAAGGAGAAGCAAGGAAAGGAGTCCGTCCGGTTGAATAATTTCTACATTGTGTAGGGCATGGGCATTCATTTACAACCGTAGTATCATCGCCAATTGTGCCTTTACGTTTCTAATTCGTTGCTAAGATACCAATCCGTCTAGATGCATGGCAGAGATTTAGCAAAAGCAAGCTAAGCACGATAAGATGACTACTGCAGTTATTAGGTAAAACAAAGCAGAACTACGATAAGTAATAATGTCTGATTGAAACGTCTGGCAATAATAATAGAGAAGCTGCTGCTTTGATTGCGACGATGTCCTTCTCCTGCAGTCACCCGCTCACTTTCGATGGGAGATCATGAGATAGATGACAGCCGCTCGGATGAAGAGGAGCGGAGGGGAACAACATCTGAAAGTTAAAACACGGTGCATAGTCATATTTTCGTAAATGGCCGACGAAGCTCAAAGCAAGAGGAAAGAGACAGACAGACAGACAGACAGACAGACAGACAGACAGACAGACAGACAGACAGACAGACAGACAGACAGACAGACAGAGATAGAGAGAGACAGAGAAATACAGAGACAGACAGAGAGAAACAGAGACATACAGACAAGACAGACAGACAGACAGAGGCACACAGACAGACAGTGACACACAGACAGAGAGTGAGAGACACACAGAGAGAGATAAAGAGACAGAGAGAGAGAAAAGGGAGAGAGAAAGGGAGAGAGAGACAGACAGACAGACATGCAGACAGACAGAGAGACAGATAGAGAGACAGACAGACAGAGACAGAGACGAGACAGAGACAGAGACAGACAGACAGACAGAGACAGAGATAGACAGACACAGACAGACAGATAGAGAGACAGACAGACAGAGAGAGAGACAGAGCCAGAGACACCGAGACAGAGACAGAGATGAAACGGCGTTCAATGCGAGGCCGAGAGAGGAGACGTTCGTCGTTTCTTTAACAAATCTAAAGACGCATGATAGTAGGACCCGATGACTCCATATTAACACCCTGCTAACTTATGGTCATACTCTCTCTCATTTTCCTGAGCCAATGCATACATTGAATTAAGAATGTACGCTGATTTTGGCTCAAATTGTCACTTAACGATGTCATCTATTCCTGCTTATCCAAAAGTCTTCTCCTATTATTGCTTTTGCGTCCGCAGCTGTCGACAGCCTCCTTTCTCTGAGCGGCCGAGCTCTTCGTTCGTCTACATTTCCATTAACAGTTTCCAATGGAAAGATAATGAAACGACGGTAACTGTACAACTCATATATGCTGTCAATATCATATGGTATTGACGAAGGTGATTTAACTTCATTTATTCAATTAGATTCGAAGACTGCAATAACGTACAGTCATAGAAGTTCTTTTAGTCGTCAACGATGATGACTGCGCCACAGAATGATAGCTTCAGATATTCACCAAGATTCCGAATTTCAGTCAGCCAGTGCCGGTGTCCTGTGATATTCTATCCCCCTAAAGCATATCCCCCGGATGGAATAAACCGGGGTAGAGCATCCGGGGATAAACCATTCTACCCTCCCCCCATCGTCCTACGCATCACGATAGCCAAGACGAAAATCCAGTCAAAAATCACCGAAAACGAAGTAATTTAATTTCAGGTCGACGTACAAACTAAAGATATGCAATTTACTTTATTATGTGTACAATAAATCAAAACAGTATGACTGAATACACTTAGAAATCGACAATAATGCAAACTAAACAGGATGCTCCATTTTGCCAAGGGGATACTCATTTAGGGGATACTCTATTTTGTGACACCAGACTTCGGCACAGGCCGGTGTCACACAAAGCAAGCAGTTGCCTGGGGCGCCAAAACCTATGGGGCGCCAGTTTGTGTTTTAGCAGTTCTACATTTTTCACTTTTTAGTCATTTTTAAAATACAATGATTATTTCATATTAAAAACAGACTCCTATCAGTTTTGATAAACTGAAACCTGAAGGTGAAAAGCTTGAAGCAAAGAAAGATTTCTGATTGCTTCAGCAAATAACTCTTTGTAATAAATAATTGTTTCTTTTTTCGGTAATTTGAATTGTTTTTCCTTTTTGACTGCACTAATGACAAATCATAATAATAATAAATAATTCAGTGAGTGTAATGTTCTGTCTGGTTCCTGAACCGTTCCTCATTAGGTCGTTTCGTGGGGTGGACCGTGGAGTGCGGGTCAGAGGGCGCCAAATGTTTGCTTTGCCTGGGGCGCCATTTGGGTTAGGGTCGGCTCTGCAGTCAGCGCCTGGCGTAAGAAAGATTAGGCCTACGTCGACGGTTTGTATTAGAGAAAGATGTTAGAGTTTTGTATTGTATTTCCAAAACACGGACTTACTGTTCACTTTAGACGGTCTGGTATTCTTTGCGAAGGGCACGCACGAGACAACAGGCGAAAATGATTCCGATGAACTGCAAGAAGATCAGCATGCACCAGTTGTTAACTGTAGGTCTAATTGTAACTACGACATTATAATTTCTGTATTGTCCCTTTTCAATAGAAACTCAACAGTTGACTTCTCCGAATAACATATAGAAATAAATGACCGGCACAGTGAATTTGCTTTGTAACTTTGAAATCATCTCTTACAGTTCTACATTTCGAGTAGGATAAGAGCCAATTATTTATTTCCAAAACTGTGTGCTACGGCTAAAGTCTTTACTGGTCACATTATAAGGATTTGATCACAGGTGCAAACTACAAAAACTTAAGTTGAAAGGCAACTCAAACTATATTGGCCAACGCTAATTGTCAAGAATTAAATGAAATAAGAGTTAACCAATTATTTTCAAAATAATAATTATCTACAAGCAGCAGATGTCAATCAGAACAGCAGATGAATAGGTGACTAGGTCCAACTGAACGATCGGAAGAGTACTTCTGAGGTACGTATCAGAAGGGTACTCGTATGGATGAGGGTTTAGCCTACTTGGATCATTGGAAGTGAAGTCGTTTGAAATAAAATTTAGACGTACCTGGAGTATTGCAATGGCTGCTGCTGCTCCACCAACAGCCACTACGTTCTTGAAAATTAGATCAGAAACCTTGTCTGCACATCCCTAAAATAAGAAAGAATAGCTAGACAGAGAAGGAGAAGGGCAACACAATCCAGTGGAATCAAGGGAGGGGGGGTCGTCGCAGATATAGATGGGATCGTCGAGCTGATATCCAGAAATCTGAGAAAGGTGCGTTATGAAATCACGTGACGTCATGAAACAATTAGTAAGAAAACTGTAACGGTCACAAAATGGTTTCTTATTTTAGTTACAGTGATAGGTAGTATACGCAGAAAGGATCATGAGAGAGGCAGGATTTGATGATGAGGCGGAAGGAGTGAGGATAGCTGGAAAGGTTGTCAACAACTTAAGGTATGCGGATGACACAACACTGTTGGCGGGGGAAAAGGAAGTACTGAAAAACAACATCAGGAAACTAAGGCTTGAAAGTGAGAAAGCAGGATTGTACTTCAACATAAAAAGACTAAAATTATGACCACAGAGAACTGGAGAAGCTTCGAAGTAGATGGAGAAGAGATTGAGGTGGTATCGAGGTTCTGTTTCCTGGGAGCTACAATAGATAGGGAGGGGGGATGCGAGAGAGAGATACGCCGAAGAATTACTCTGGGAAAAGGAGCAATGCAGGGATTGGAAAAGATATGGAAGGATAAAGCGGTGAGCCTGGAAACGAAACCAAGAATTGTTAAAGCAATGATAATACCAGTGGTGCTGTACGGGTGCGAGGCATGGACAAAAACCAAAGCACTAGAGAAGAAAATCGAAGCATGCGATATGTGGATTTGGAGGAAAATGCTGAGGGTCCCCTGGACTGAGAAGAGAACAAATGAACATGTACTGGAAGAGATAGGACACTTAAGAGGAGAGATGACATTGAGACAAAGAGCGGCGAGACAAAAAGTGATGTATTTTGGCCATGTGATGCGAGCGGACGGCATGGAAAAGGAGATGATGCTGGCGTGTGGAGAGGGAAGACGAAAAAGAGGACGACCAAGAAAGAGATGGATGGAGGAGATACACGAGACGATGATGATGAACATTCCGGAGCTGAGAGAGGCGACGAGAGATCGGAACACATGGAGAAGGCTGACTATGACGGTCGCTAGGATTCAGCGAATCGACGGCACAAGGTGACAAGGTGATAGGTAGTATTAGTTTTTAGTTATAGTCCTAGTTATAGTTACTGGATTTTTATTTTAGTTACTAGTACTCATAGTTACAATTAGGCTGCGTGAAATTTCCGCAATTACAATTACAATTACTCAGCGTCATCGACTGACACCGTGACGACATTAGATAGTGGCGCCTAATAAGTGAATGAAAACAACAACAACAACAACAACAACAACAACAACAACAACAACAACAACAACAACAACAACAACAACAACAACAACAACAACAATAAATGAGGAACTAAATGTCAGTGCCTTCCATAATGATTAAAGCAGATAGAGAACGGGATGAACTCGCTGCCATGCATGGGCGACTCGAACGTTGGAGCGACTGACTGGATTTTCGTCAACTTACCCTTCGGTAGATGTCCGTTGTGTTCAAAACACGTTTCCCCTCTCCACAATTCTCTTTAAAAGACGTACAACACTTATCTGGAACGGAGTTCGTCTTATTAAGATCTTTGTTGTGTATCCAGTCGTCGGACGAACTGGAACCACAGCATTGCATCTGAAGTACAAACAAAGAAAAGGTCTGTGTGTGATGAATCATTTAGACAGCAAAGGTTGTCTCCGGAGAAAGTTTGCAAAGTAAGTGATTCAATCAGTCGTCTCTGCCTGACGTTCGTTCTCTGCAGCTATCCCAGAAGATGTAGTCCGCAGCTGTGGCTGATTGACCTCTTATGATTGAAAATACAGTCATGTAGGTCAGGTCATCTGGGGACTGAACTTCTGACTGTTGACCCGATTACGGCTTGGTGTTGGTGCGCCATCGGTTGAAGTTCTGTGCATTAGACACCGGCGCGATAATAAAAGTTACTAATTAATAATTAATTAATTAATTAATAATTCGCCTGCGAATGAACTTCAACTCCTCAGATGATGTTGTCTTGATCTTGGACAAAACATAAATGAAAAAAACACACTCGCACACACACACACACACACATTCCATCCTCATCGTCGTCATAGCTCCACTGAAGGAGTGCAGAAATGCTAAGAGAATCTTCTAAATTGTACTTAGACTGACATCTTGTTGCACTTCGTTCCATAATTTCGTAATCACGTCTTCTTTTTTGGTTTGATTGTATTTGGGAATAGTCGAGCTAAATCCTTCCTCTATTAGATGTTTCACCTACAATAATTATTATTTATTTATTTATTTATTGCGTCAGAAAACAGAACAAATAACAGTACACATCATGACAGAAACTGATCAGTCACTGCGCAACAGGAAGCAGGAAAAAGCTAAAAGCTTATACCACCCTGGCCCCTAGTACCTGGTTAACATTTCAGTCAACGTTTAGTGTCACACAGATCGAGAACAAATTATGAGAACAAATTATTCTAACAGGCAGCTGAGTCCGAATAGTTTTAGTACTATACATTAGACATTTTACACATTAAACAAATCATTAGCAAGTTCATAGAGCAAACAAATCAAAACCAAAGTAAACAGAGGCAAATTTTATGACAAGATTATGAAAAATGAAATAAAATGAAATAAAATAGAACAAAACAAAAATGAAATGAAATAAAACTAAGTAAAGCACTATTTAAAATAATACTACTACATAACTAAGGAATGTTTGCATCCAAGTTGGTCAAGTCAGAATTCACAGGGATAATTTGTTCAGTACAGACCTATTATTTCTAACAAAGCTAGTTTTCACTGTATTTTAATAGGTAGCCTATTTTCAGTTCTCTTTTAAATGTGGACAGAGATTTCTCTTCTTTAAGTTCATCAGACAATGAATTCCACAAACGAGATCCCAAGACCTGGAGGTTGCCCGCTCTGGATGAACCACAAAGTTGGATGAGCTGCGAGTGTTATGGGAGTGAGTTTGATCAACTGTTGTGAAATAATTGGAGAATTTTTTGGTAACATATTATGTACGAACTTGAACATGAGCACAAGTTTAGATAAATGAGACAACTCATAAATTTTTATTATGCTTAGGGTGCAGAATAAAGGATTGGAATGAGATAAGTAAGAAGAGTGGGTGATTATTCTAACAGCAGCTTTCTGGAGTTTCAATATCCGGTCTAAATTCCCGGTTCTGTGTGGCGACGACCATACAGAGCAGCAGTATGTCATATGCGGTTCAAGTAGGGTGTGGTATAGTAGTTTTAGTTTGTCGAGACCAAGGATATGGCTAATTCTGTAGAGTATACCCACTATTTTAGATATTTTATTAACTACCATGTCAGCATGCTTCCTCCATTTGAGGTCATCAGTAAGTACCACACCAAGAAATTTAATTTCATGCACCTGTGTCAGTGGAACTCCATTTATAGTACTATTGATATCAATATCCAAGTACTTTTTTTAGCAAATATCATAAAACATGTTTTTTGTAAGTTTAGAGAAAGTAGATTCGCTGAGAACCAATGGCTTATGTCTTTCAATTTATCATTTAATGATGCAGCAAACAGGAGAGGACAATATCCAGTTGTAAAGATGTTTGTATCATCCACAAACATAATCAAGCTCAGATCGGTTATTGATTGAATATCATTTACATACAGAAGGAATAAAAGAGGCCCGAGGACTGAGCCCTGCGGCACACCACACGTTATCGGTAAGAAAGATGAGCAAGTGTTGTTGAGGGCAACATATTGATATCTATTTGATAAGTAACTCGCAAACCAATTAAGGGGGTACCCAGTATTCCATAATGCTCGAGTTTATCCAAGAGTATTGCATGATCAATATAAAATTAGAAAATCATTCGAATAGAAAATCAGAGGGCAATTTAAATGTGATTGCGTCAGCTGTTCAACCGTCATGTCGTTATATTGCAGTTAGATACAGAAAATATTTGAAAGCCACTGATAAAGATGGTGCTAGAATTTCTACAGTGGATTGATTTGAAGGTGTGCACGGAGCATCAAGGGGAACCAGACAATTTATGATGTATTGATATTGAATTGAATTTGTTTATTGCACAGAAAAGGCTTTAGGTGACAATCTGGGCTTATGGCAAAACCGTTGAAAGCGGAACCATGCCTGCAATGAAGAGAGGCACTGCTCAAGATTAACCGCTTCAGACTGATCAGCTGCTTATCTATGAGCAATGTGGAGCCGGGTATCATCATCACCATCATCAGCATATACAACTGCTGTAACTGAACGCCTGAGTGATTATTATGGAACGTAGATGATAAAGAATAAGAGATATCGAGACAGAGTCACACCACCAGAGGCCGTGCAGATACAACGGTCGGATCATCCGAATGGAACGAAAGGACAGGACTGAATGCGCCGCAGATAATTAATGTTTTCAAGAGCTGCAGGTATTCTGAGATGCGCTTAGTTAAACGCTGCTGTATTAATAGCTATAATGGGTCTACTGGAAAGCCGGACAGTTAGAATACGCACAGAAATAATAAGCACTTTACGTTATGTAAGTCTGTAGTCTGCTGCACTTATGCATTTTGAAACAGTTAGAAAGAAGCCTCACAATTTATTGCGGCGCTATAGAAAGTTTCCTTGCGGCTGGAGCTGGGTCATAATTCAAGATGTTGTTTGTTGATGCTCTTCTGAAGTGAAGACGCTACTGTTCCAGATCTCAAATATGATGGAAAACAGCCTTCTTCAAAAGACCTGTTGACTAAGACTATGCAATCGGTAGAGAGAACACCAAAACAAGAAATATGAGTGCTGACGATTTAAAGTCCATAATAGACGATGATTTGGGGGCAGAACAGCTCAGAAGCGAACAGACTTCAAAGTGGGTATCGCGTCACTAAAGGCAACGCCAGAAAAGTCAGCGTTTAGAAGTTGGTCATCTCATTTAAAATGAACAGCACACTGAACAATTTTGAATGTTAACCCTAGGGCTACCAAGCTTTTTTTGTAACACGGACTACCAAGGGGGGTGGTTACCACCCCCCCCTGGATTTCGTGTTTGGTTTTACATATCATAACTTGTAATATAGCATTGGATTCAGCATTCATTTCTGCACAGAATGGTATATTTAGTTGTACATTATGTGAATGCACCTCGAAATTACATCACTTTTAACAACGGAACCCATTAATTAGCAATATTGTACATTATTGCGTACATTTTGTACTTTTTGGATAAACAAATATAAGATTATGTGTGTTTTGAAACTAATCTATGTATAAAAGATACACAAAATCATCCCTACACATGTTTATATAGTATAAATGTACATCCATACATATATATCCATACATATATATCGGTTTACGTTGTAATGCTGTATTCAGCCATTTTCACACAGATTACGCGTATTATTATTTATTTTGATCACTTCCGGTATTCAAAAGACAAAGATGTAGGTATGCAAATGAAGCCCTTCATTCCCTCTAAAGAATGGTATCTTTGTTTCTCTTCCAGGAAGACAAATGAATACACTACAGACAAAAAACTAAGGGGGAGTCCTTCCATTCAGCCATTTTTCACGCATATTACGCGTATTATTATTTATTTTGAGCACTTCCGGTTGTCTCAGGTCAACTCAGTGACCATAGAAATGTAGCCCCACATTCCCTCTATAGAATGGTAAAATGTGTGTCTCTTAATATTAAATGACGGATAAGATATAGTCGAAAATCTAGGGGGGTGGTATCCACCCCCTGGTGCCTCGGGTATATTGGGTATAACTTTTGAACGGTGTGAGATATCATCTCACATTTTACCTCA
>JACEVL010000302.1:307500-340000 GCA_020284085.1 Aporrectodea caliginosa
CCATGAAAAGAGCTCATCACGTCCAACAACTCATTTTACCAACGCCAGCTAGCGAATGATAGGCTGAGAGGACTTTTGGGATGGTAGCGGGAATCGATCCCGCTTCCTACTGCTCTTCACGCCAGTGATGTTACCATTACCACCATCACTCTACGGGCGGCTGAGGGCTCCCTCCCCCTCATTTGAATAGCTATTTACACGTAACTCGCAGCATTGGCGCTCCCGGTCGACTTTGTAGAGCCCCTTCAGAAGCCATTGACAGTGCTATAATATAAATTATCGTAATTACACTACATCTCTAGCGTGGGAGACCAGGATTGCCTCCCACGCCAGAGAACCAAAGCGGCTGTGGGCCACATTCGACGCTCTTCTCGGTCGTTGCCGTCCTCCGAATGATCCGCTCTTCACTGCCGATGACTTTCTGGCTTCGTATACAGCCAAGATACTCGATGTTCGCCGTGCCACTGAAAACTCTTCACCTCCTCAACACTCTACTACCGATTGCCATCAGATTCTGCCTACCTTGAACACGGTTACCAGTGAAGAGCTACGCCGCCTCGTTCTCGCATCGCCGCCCAAGTCATGTGAACTGGACCCGCTACCTACCTTCCTGCTCCAAGAGTACGTGGATGTTCTGCTCCCGCTACTCACAGTCCTGTGCAATCGGTCCATCCAAGACGGTGTTCTACCTCCATCGCAGAAAAGATCCATCTTGATCCCTGTACTAAAGAGCGACGGCTTAGACCCTTCGGACCCTGCGAACTACAGACCGATAGCAAACGTTTCGTTCCTGTCTAAAGTCATCGAAAAGATAGTTGCAGGTCAACTCATCACCTACCTAGACGGGAACAATCTTCTTCCATCCTGCCAGTCCGGATTCAGAAAATTCCATTCAACTGAGACTCTGTTGCTCCGGCTTCTGTCCGACATCTACGGGGCAATAAACAGATCGCAGCTCACCCTGCTGGCCCTATTTGACGTTAGCGCCGCTTTTGACACTGTAGACCACGAAATTCTTCTTAAGCGGTTGCACGTCTCGTTTGGGCTGTCTGGAAATTTTCTGGAATGGATTGGCTCCTTTCTCCACGGGCGCTCTCTTAGTGTGGTACATGGTCCGACTAGGTCTCGGTGGGTCCCAGCTCTGTACGGTCTGCCCCAGGGCTCCGTCCTTGGCCCCCTCCTGTACATTATTTACACTTCTGGACTTGCCTCACTCCTTGCGGAGCACGCGGTCCAGGGTCAGCTTTATGCAGATGACATACAGGCATACTTGCACTGTCTGTCATCAAATGCCACCTCTGCAGTGCGGGCTATGAGTCGGACACTGGATGCGTTGGGGATGTGGATGTCTTCAAACCGCCTTCGCCTTAACTCGGCAAAGACTAAATTCATTTGGCTGGGCACCCGGCAGCAGCTTGCTAAAGTTGATTTAGCCACCCTTGCTGCTGAATTCCCCAGTTACACTTTCTCTGCTACTGTTCGCTACTTTGGCCTCATACTGGACCAAGAACTTACTCTTGCTCCTCATCTCCATAGTCTTAGCCGCAATTGCTTTTACCAGTTGCGTCAGCTTCGCACCGTCGCACGGTCGCTGACTCCCAGTGCTGCAACCACTTTACTGCATTCCTTTGTCTGTGCTTGACTTGACATCTGCTCTTCTCTTTACTCCGGCCTACCGTCTGGTCGGTTGGCGTGCCTCGAACGGGTGCTCCGCTCTGCGGCGCGCCTTATTGGCCGAATACCCAAAGTCGGCCATGCGTCCAACTACATGCTGGAAACCTTACACTGGCTCCCTATCCGCCAGCGCATTGCGTATAGGATCGCCTCCCTGGTGTGGCGATGTCAGTTGGGCCTTGCCCCATCCTATCGTCCCGTATCGGGCGCCGAGGGTAGTCGCTCCCTTCGCTCCTCTGAGAGGGGTGCTCACAGTCCCGTTTGCCCGCACAGCTGCTATGCAAAATCGTGCTTTCTCAGTGGTGGGCCCAACCGTCTGGAATGGGCTGCTCTTGGAATTGCGTCTGCTTCCCAGAACGCTCTCTGACTTATTCTATGTTAACCTGAAAACTGTTCTTTTTGGCCGTGCTGGAGTCGGGAGCACCTCTGAGTAGTTACCTTAAAGAGGTGCTATATAAATCTCCTGAATGAATGAATGAATGAATCATAATTATGCGTCACTGATGGTGACGATGTTTCTATTCTAGGCTCAATTGAGATTCCCTTATAGCAACCTCCAGATGGCGTCCACCTCATTCAGTAACTCACATTGCTAACTGACGACGCCGAATTAAAAGACAAAGCATTCCCGACACAGGTTTTGTTTGGCTCTGTGACATTTCGAAAATTTGCATCACAGAACGAACAAAAAATCAGTCGATGAGATTCAGAGACAGTACTAGTCTAAATCATTCAACTACAATTAAACAACTCGTCCAAAATGAAACAGCAGAGGATCTGTTGAACAACTGCCAATGAAATTGCGCCATAATGTGTGTATTGTTTTACATGACGATCACATGGAACACTCTGTCGGAAAAGCCGAGTTTTGAAAGCACGACTTTTGGAAATAGTTGCTGGCGTTGAAAAACAACACTTGACTGATTGATGAGCTGCAGGCGAGTGATGGGAGCGACGTCTCAGCGACGTCAGTGATCGTCTGCTGCAGAGGCAATTGCGTTTAGGCAATCAAACTCAGCTTAAGTAGGGCACGGCCCAGATGCTGTCGTCTCTAGATCTCTTCTTTCCATATCTCTTTCTATCTCGTTTTCATATCTCTTTCCAGCTATCTTGCCTTACATCTTTCCGTCTTTTCCATTTCTCCTTGTTTCTCTTTGCCCTCTTTCACTTTCTATCTCTCTCATCATCATGTCGTCTCTTACCTCCTCCTCCTCCTCCTCCTCCCCTCTCGCTCAGTTTCTTTCCGTCTTTCTTTCCGTCCAAATTTCGCTGTCTCTCATCAGTCCCCAATTTTACCTGCCCTACTCTAGGCAGGTACACGACGCCCATACGTGGGTCCGCAGAGCAGCACAGTTACTAGACCCGACCGAGTGTTTATACATTATAATATATTATGACGAAGGAGACCGATGTTGGTTGAATTGCAAATGAGTTGAGCTGCTGTAGGCCGTAGGCATTCAATACCTACACATACGCACACAAGCAGCACAGTTTGCCCCACTGCGCAGTTGACATAATATAGCATGGGGGCACCTATGCGTGACGCATGTGACTTTGTGCCTCCTGGCCCAGATACCTAAACAATCAGCGGACCAGCGCCTCGTTCAGGTGGCACCTTGTCAGGTACTAAAGTGCGCTATATTATACAGGTGCAGCTCTGATACATCTCACTCCCACTTAATAGTAACTACGTAAGGTAACATTGCTGTTGCTTTGCATCCTCCTCCTCTTCCCATTTCCAGTCGCCCATGTCCCTTAGGATCGGACTCTCCGTTCAGTCACAACTGATAGAAAGGAAAAGAAGTTGTTGTCGGTGGCCATTAATGACGAATGAAAAGCGACTGACTTACCAGAAATATGAGATTGAAGATGATCAACATGTACTTTACGAAGCGATGTCCACCTTCGAGAGCCATCTTGCATCAGAGGAGGAGGAGGGCAGCAGTCTGAGGCAGAAGAACGTCAAGAACGAAAGAACCAGAACGGAAACTTCTGAACGAACGAGAGAACCAGAAAGATGTGATAACTGTTCTCACCGATCGTCGTCGTCGTTCTCTGTGCAACTGCGTCGTCGTTATCAACCAAAGCACTCACTTTGCACAAACTACGTAGAAAGTAGTGCCTTTGTCGGCGGAATCATTTGACGCAAAATAGTTCTCATTCGGCGTGTTGTTATTATGTTGTAAACTTCCAGTGTGAATGTATCTTGGCGTCTAAGTTTCAGTGAACCCAGGCAATAAATCGGTTGAATGGAGTTCTTCAGCCTCTTTCTCCTTCAACGCTGTTGTTTTTCATCGGGCATTTCTTCGCGTAGTCAATCTGGGCGATATGAAAGGCAGAATTAATCACGTAACAACCTCTTCGTTCAACCCGTTCATCTTCCACCCTCACACTGCTCCGCCCTTCCGTCACCTCATCGCTTAAATTTGCAAATCGCTCCATAGCCATAGCTGTCCCGCCTCTTTGGAACAAACTCCCGCCTGTGCTACGACAAATATCCGATCCATCCTATGAACTCACCAAAACCTCACCTCTTGCTCTCTCTTCACAGGTCTTCCACTCAAAACTGAAAACACTGCTTTTTCACAAATCCTATCCCGATTCCTTCTCCTCCCCTCACCATTTCAACTCTAAGCATCATCCACCTTAGCCGTCTGACTGTCTGCCTGCCTGACTCTCTGGATTTTGACCCCCTGCCTATCGATTCTGTTTTGGTTAAGCGCCTGTGAATAAGCTGGTTCCCGCGACTTCGCTTTTGTGGGCGCTGTAGAAATATCGAGTTTACGATTACGATTAACACATTTTAGTAACTTCTCTTACAGGGCTTAAAGTGTGCATGGACGGTCATGGACGACGTCCAGGCACTTATTTTCAAGGCTGGACGCCGTCCTGCCACTTATTAGGCAGCACCGCCTGGACGCCGTCCATGCAGCGTCCATGCAACAGTGTAATAATCCTCTACGTCACTTTCAACAGCATTTTAATTTTTTTAAGATTCCAATGAAAATTCATGTTGTTATTTTGATTTCTGAATGTGTTCTACCGTGTGAGTGTAACTTGTTTCTCCACCTCATTCCTGACTTGTACATTCTAGTTAACTTTTCATCAAATCGCACGTCATATACGCGCTTCCGGTTTTATCGTCTGAGTTTTCGTAGGCCCTAACAACTAGGCCTAGTTTACGATCTACCTGACTGTCAGATGACTCACATCCACTGTGAGTCTTGTCTTGACTGTTTCATAACTGAATGAACTTATCAAGTTAAATGACTTCAATACAACGCATTGATACAATACGATACGATTCACCTAGACCTATTATAAAACACCAACTGTCCCAGTTTTACGTAATTCACCAGCAAGACCCAGAAACTGTTGAGAGACAACATACGACTTCATGATCATATAATTATTCGTTTATTAAGTTAACAACAGACAAAACGCTGTAGGTATACAAAGAAAAACAAAGGCAAGAAAAACAGGTATTAAGGAAGTAATGGCTTAATAAGAGTTGAAATTTGTCAATTGGAATTAAATGAATTGTTTCGTTATACAAAACTGAGCCAGCTCCGCATGACGGCGTCCTTGCCCTGCCAGTCACATTATGTTCCGGATAGCATTTTCATAGGCGTCGTCTCACAATAAGTCACCTGAGGAAAACTACGTGTGCCACAGGATTGCAAAGCCTACTGAGAATATCTGCTAACAAGGTAGCGGCATCGATCGGCTATAGGCCTACAACTGGACAAAATGCATAGCCAATTTACAAAAACAGAAGAAAAATTTTTTTATGGATTTTGACTGCAAAAATTAACTATAGGCCTACACTTCTGAAAGAGCCGAAGGCGAAAGGTAAAGACGAAAGCTGTTTCTTTTAAAATAAAACTTTGAAATTGTTGTGGTGTTAGTCTGGGAATCTGGATAAACCATGAAGTTTTTATAACTTTATTGTTCAGAAACTGCTGGAAAACAAGAGCCTAGCACGTCTTCCATTTGATAACAATTGCTATAAAATGCGTTGGTTTCTGGGGCTCCGCCCCAGACCCCGCGGAGGATGCTCACGACGCTCCCTCAGACACCCTAGTCGTTAGGCCTATACGCATGGGAACTCAGCACTCACGGCTTCATGCCTTCGGCGCTTGCAATATGAGCACCTCAGGAAAGATTTTATAGTTGTACCTCTGTTTGGAGGGAGAAGTGTTGATGAGAGGGACGGGGGAAGGGGATTGTATTGTATTGTATTGTATTTGAACACTTGTTATAGCGCCCCAACCAGATTTCCCATTCAGAGGCGCTCCCGACTACTGCGCGAACGCTGAATCGGAGTTTCACGCCGAAGCGCATGAGCAATTGGAGTGAAGGACTTGCCCAGGGTCCCTACGCGGCGGAGTAAGGAGGAAGTTGGGAGAGAGGGGTGGGGAAAGGGTATTGGTGGGAGGTAGGGAAAGGTAAGGGGCGTCAAGGCACTTCTTTTTTTACACTTTAAGCACTGTTCTTTTATAAGACTCTAATATCCGAATAGCCAATGGCCTCCGTAAGACTAAGTTACATTACTATACAGTTCCAAAACCTACTGTAGTGCCGTATATGAATCTGGAGTCAACAATTCCTATTGTCAGTTTTTTGAATATAAAAGATAAAATAAAGGAAGGAAGGGCAGAAAAAGAAAGGCAATTGGAGAATGGCAGAGGAATAATGAAAGGCGGATGGGGAGGGACAGAGGAAAAATGGAAGGCGGAGGGAAAGGGACAGAGGAAGAATGGAAGGTGGAGGGAGAGGGAAAGACGAAGAATGGAAGGCGGAGGAGGAGAGGGGACAGAGGGAGAAGGGAATGGAAGGCGGAGAGAGGGACAGAGGAGAATGGAATGGAAGGCAGGAGGAGGAGGGATGAGGGACAGAGGAAGAATGGAAGGCGGAGAGAGAAACAGGGAGGAGAGGAAGAATGGAAGGCGGAGGCAGGTGGAGGGACAGAGGAAGAATGGAAGCGGAGGAAGAGGGAGGAGGGAACAGAGGAGAAGAATGGAAGGCGGAGGGAGAGGGACAGAGGAGGAATGGAATGGAAGAGGAATGGAAGGTGGAGAGGGACAGAGGAAAAATGGAAGGCGGACGGAGAGGGACGGAGGAAGGAATGGAAGGAGAGAGGAGGGAGAGGGACAGAGGAAGAATGGAAGGCGGAGGGAGAGGGAGAGGGACAGAGGAGGAATGGAAGGAAGAATGGAGGGAAGAGGGACATGAGGAAGGAATGGAAGGCGGAGGAAGAGGGGCAGAGGAAGAATGGAAGGCGGAGGAAGAGGGACAGAGGAGGAATGGAAGGCGGACGAATGAGGAACAGAGGAGGAAGGAAGGCGGAGGAAGAGGGACAGAGGAAGAATGGAAGGCGGAGGAAGAGGGACAGAGGAGGAATGGAAGGCGGACGAAGAGGAGGGACAGAGGAAGAATGGAAGGCGGAGGGAGAGGGACAGAGGAAGAATGGAAGGGGACGAAGAGGGACAGAGGAAAAATGGGAGAAGGAGGGAGAGGGACAGAGGAAGAATGGAAGGCGGAGGAAGAGGGACAGAGGAAGAATGGAAGGCGGAGGAAGAAGAGGGACAGAGGAGGAATGGAAGGCGGACGAAGAGGGACAGAGGAGGAATGGAAGGCGGACGAAGAGGGACAGAGGAGGAATGGAAGGCGGAGGAAGAGGGACAGAGGAGGAATGGAAGGCGGAGGAAGAGGGACAGAGGAGGAATGGAAGGCGGAGGAAGAGGACAGAGGAGGAATGGAAGGTGGGAGAAGAGGAACAGAGGAGATGGAATGGAAGGCGGACGAAGAGGAACAGAGGAATGGAAGGCGGACGGAGAGGGACAGAGGAGGAATGGAAGGCGGAGGAAGAGGGACAGAGGAGGAATGGAAGGCGGAGGAAGAGGGACAGAGGAAGAATGGAAGGCGGAGGGAGAGGGACAGAGGAATGGAATGGAAGGTGGAGGGAGAGAATGGACGGAGGAAGAATGGAAGGCGGAGGGAGAGGGACAGAGGAAGAATGGAAGGTGGAGGGAGAGGGACAGAGGAAGAATGGAAGGAGGAGGGAGAGGGACAGAGGAAGAATGGAAGGTGGAGGAGAGGGACGGAGGAAGAATGGAAGGAGGAGGGAGAGGGACAGAGGAAGAATGGAAGGTGGAGGGAGAGGGACGGAGGAAGAATGGAAGGCGG
Source organism: Aporrectodea caliginosa (assembly GCA_020284085.1). Classification (NCBI taxonomy): domain Eukaryota; kingdom Metazoa; phylum Annelida; class Clitellata; order Crassiclitellata; family Lumbricidae; genus Aporrectodea; species Aporrectodea caliginosa. The sequence goes on from JACEVL010000302.1 coordinate 315,364, forward strand.
AGGAAGAGGGACAGAGGAAGAATGGAAGGCGGAGGGAGAGGGACAGAGGAAGAATGGAAGGCGGGGGAGAGGGACAGAGGAAGAATGGAAGGTGGAGGGAGAGGGACGGAGGAAGAATGGAAGGCGGAGGGAGAGGGACAGAGGAAGAATGGAAGGTGGAGGGAGAGGGACGGAGGAAGAATGGAAGGACAGAGGAAGAATGGAAGAGGGACAGAGGAAGAATGGAAGGTGGAGGGAGAGGGACAGAGGAAGAAAAATGGAAGGCGGATGGGGAGAGGGACAGAGGAAGAATGGAAGGTGGAGGGAGAGGGACGGAGGAAGAATGGAAGGCGGAGGGAGAGGGACAGAGGAAGAATGGAAGGTGGAGGGAGAGGGACGGAGGAAGAATGGAAGGCGGAGGGAGAGGGACAGATGAAGAATGGAAGGGCAAATGGAGAGGTTCGAGACCTCTGGAGTTTCTCGTCGACAAAGACCAACAATGGACCATGGCTGAGAGAAGGAGGCACTGCAGCAGTTCTTCAATAATGCAGCGTCATATTTGCTCCGCAAAGACAAACCTTGAACCGCAAGCGCAACCAAACATTGCGACTCTCTTTCACTGTCTGTTTGTTCTTCTGTCTGTCTGTCTGTCTGTCTTTCTTGCTTTCTGCGTGTCAGTCTGTTTCTGTGTCTCCATTTTCTAAAGGATCCTTTTGCGACGATCTACGTCTCTATGTCTCTGTCTCTCTGCCTCTCTATATCTAGCTCTCTATCTCTGTCTGTCTGTGTCTGTGTCTGTGTCTTTGTCTGCCTGTATTTAGAACTCCTCAGAAGAAATGATAGTTGGGCTGAGGAAATGAACCACTTCTCGTTCCTTTCTCTTTCTCTTTCGGTGTCTTCGCTCCTTCCGATTTTTCTGCCAGTGTCCTCTTCTCTCTGGCCTTTCTCTCTCTCCCTCACTCAATCTGTTTGTACGTGAGAGAAAAACACGAGAAACCTCTCAACTCTGAAATCCGAACTATACAGAAGACAACCTATACGTTTGTTCGTCAATCCACTTCGTTTGCTCCTCCTCCTTCTCCTTCTCCCCCTCCTGCTCCTCCTCCTCCTCGTCATCATCATCAAAATTCACCTTTTGCTAACTCTGCTCAGCTGTTACTGCCTCCTACTCCTTCTTTCTCTTCTGTTGCTTCGCTTCACTTGTTTTTGTTACAATGTCCTGCACATACAACAACAAAGGCTGAGTTTTTTGAGGAAATGGAAAGTGTCTCGGGTTAGGGTTAGTCAAAAACGCGTCAAAACTATGTTTACGTCATTCTTATGGGGCTAAGGGTTATGGTTAGGATTAGGATTAGTCAAATGGGGCTAAGGGTTAGGGTTAGGATTAGGATTAATCAAATGGGGCTAAGGGTTAGGGTTAGGATTAGGATTAATCAAATGGGGCTAAGGGTTAGGGTTAGGATTAGGATTAGTCAAAGAACTATGCGAAATATCATTCTTATGGGTAGTAGAAATAATTCACTCTCCTCAATTGAACCAGATCGCTGTCTGGAGAGAGGATTAGACTGGAGAAGTCTGAACGTTTCTGGAGTGGTAAGTGGATGGGAGGATTCGGTTTCAGAGAAATCATTCGGAAATTTCTTTTACAGTCTTACAGAGTAGAATGGAAAAGTTTGGGTAACAGAGAAGCGAAAGATCCTTTAGTCGTTATTCTACAGCAAAGAGGAATCGCTTCTAAAGTCGATCATTGTCTGCAGTAACTCAGTAGATGAGTCTTCAGCTACTGAGTAACTCTAAACTGAGTCTTTGGAATCTAAGGGTCACAATATTCACTTCTGTTGCCTCTTATAGTAATTAATAGCTTTTAATTAACTGCAGAACTCCAATTAGCGCTGAGATGTAGGATTTCTCAGTCGACTGTCTTCGTTTCTTCGTAGCTTACAACGAACGCTTATTAATATCGTAGATAAATTACGAAGCCCAACAAGAGGTCTTCAGCACACAACGCGAACGGACTGCCTGGAGTTTGGGACGAAATGTAGAAACAAAAAACAGCGACATTTGCAGCAATTTCCAGAGAGACGAACTAAGGCGACGTTCATTGTTTCCAGCATTCATCCCACTTCCCTGTTTTAGACTTTCTCTCTCTGTCTTAGTGAACTATCAACTGGATATTCGTCGCCTGATAATTAATGACTCGGTTTTGGTCCATTGATGCCTTGTGCAGTAGACATCGGCGCCATATAAGTCACACATTTTAATAATACTCCGTCATTTCGTCCAGTTTGCGACGACATCAAAATCACCGCCAATGGTAGCATATATCAACACAGAGATAGTGATGGTAGTCATGGTGATAATGCAGCAGCAGCAGCAGCAGCAGCAGCAGCAGCAGCAGCAGCAGCAGCAGCAGCAGCAGCAATGAGAGCATCGTCTGTCGATCGAGGTGGATGGAGTGACTGACGTCTGTCTGTCAACGGATCGTCCGCCTCTGATTGCCGATCGACCGATCGACCGATCGAGCGACCGACCGACCGACCGACCGAACGACCGACCGACAGACAGACCGACCGACCGACCGACCGACCGATCGATCGACCGATCAACCGATCGACCGACCGACCGACCGACCTACCTACCGAGCGACCGACCGACCGATCGAGCGACCGACCGACCGACCGAACGACCGACCGACAGACAGACCGACCGACCGATCGACCGACCGATCGATCGACCGATCAACCGATCGACCGACCGACCGACCTACCTACCGACCGACCGACCGCCCGACCGACCGACCTACCGACCTACCGACCGACCGACAGACAGACCGACCGACCGATCGACCGACCGATCGATCGACCGATCAACCGATCGACCGACCGACCGACCGACCTACCTACCGACCGACCGACCGCCCGACCGACCGACCTACCGACCTACCGACCTACCGACCTACCGACCGACCGACCGACCGACCGACCGACCTACCGACCTACCGACCTACCGACCGACCTACCGACCTACCGACCTACCGACCGACCGACCTACCGACCGACCGACCGACCGACCGACCGACCGACCGACCGACCGACCTACCGACCTACCGACCTACCGACCTACCGACCGACCGACCGACCGACCGACCGACCGACCGACCTACCGACCTACCGACCGACCGACCTACCGACCTACCGACCTACCGACCGACCGACCGACCGACCGACCGACCTACCGACCTACCGACCGACCGACCGACCGACCGACCGACCGACCGACCGACCGACCGACCGACCTACCGACCGACCGACCGACCTACCGACCGACCGACCGACCGACCGACCGACCTACCGACCGACCGACCGACCGACCGACCGACCGACCGACCGACCGACCGACCGACCGACCGACCGACCGTGGGTGCGTCCCACTGTAACAGTGGAGAGGGATTTCTGTCCTGATCTCTGCGTTCAATCGTAGGATTACTTGAGAAATGTCGACTCGAATGAACAGTCAATCCTCACAGTCTTCCAGCTGTCATGTCCACTGACCATTCTCACGCCTCACTCTCTTCCGTTTCATCACCTCATCCAATGCATTCTCTTCCTCATCACCACATCTCATCCTCCCACACATTCCACTCTTCTTCACCTATCTTCCTCCACTTCCTCTTTCCAAATCCCAACCTTGATCTTTCAGCTCTTCTTCTTTCCACGTCCACTCTGTGGTCTAGCTCTTCATAGTCTATCTGTCTCCCTTTCTCTGGTTCTCTTCATCTCCGCTTCCTACTAATCTTCCACTTCCCATCTGCCTCAATCTCCCTCGTCCTGCTATTTTCATCTCCCTTCCGTCAGTGTGATTCTCGTTAACAATAACGGTAACGAAAATGTTCGTTAACGAAAATAAAATGATTTCATTAACGATAACTATAACTATAACTAAAAATATCATTAACTATGACTATAACTATAACGAAAATATCACTAACGAAAACTCATCGTTATTTTCGTAAATGCAAAAAAAATAAAAAGTGCAATATCGACAAACATGAGGACGTGAAAACGCGCTACAACTAATAGCCTATGTTCGCCCTGGATTTTTGATTTTTGAATTAACCCAGTAGTTGTGGCGCAGTTTATTAAATTTAGCTATTTGTAAACTTTTCTATAGCGATTGCGACAAGATAGACATATCCTTACATAGATATAGATATATACATACAGACAAAGACAAGCAGAGGCAAACACAGAGAATGTGTAGCGTTTATTATTAACCAAGTTACTCGTGGTTTTGCGAGATAGATTATGGAAGATGTGGAGAAGATGGTGATGCAGCCTCCCAGCTGCTGAGGTTGAATAAGATGCCACCACTGCATGACAAGAAATGCTACTACAGCCAAGAGGTCGTTGCGAAGAACAGTTTAACGTCTGCTGTGCACAAAGACAAAGATTGGTGTGAAGATGAAGAGTGCAATGATGACAAGATATATCTTAGTCAGAGCATTGTGCCATGTTGACATGCCATGTCTGCATTGTCTGCTATCCTGCCTACGATCACTTAATGACAACGCTTAGAACTGATCTGGTTAGACTTACTTGCGGGTACTTGTTCGATGACGATTGCCTCGCCAACAGTTGCCATTGACGACTGATGAGAAGGAATGAAGGCCAAGGAATCGGCTGCTGCTGCTGCTGCTGCTGACGATGATGATGATGATGGTGGTGGTGGTGGTCCGTGGAGAGCAAAAAACTCATCGTAGCCTGGATAGTTTGAATAGAAGTCAGTCGTTTCTGACAAAGAAATCAAGACGCTATCAGTTGCAACATCCATCAATTGATCATGACTGCCAATCATCCATCAATTGATCATGGCTGCCAATCATCCATCAACTGATCATGACTGCCAATCATCCATCAATTGATCATGGCTGCCAATCATCCATCAATTGATCATGGCTGCCAATCATCCATCAATTGATCATGACTGCCAATCATCCATCAATTGATCATGACTGCAAATCATCCATCAATTGATCATGACTGCCAATCATCCATCAATTGATCATGGCTGCAAATCCTTCATCAATTGATCATGGCTGCCAATCATCCATCAATTGATGATGGCTGCCAATCATCCATCAATTGATCATGGCTGCCAATCATCCATCAATTGATCATGGCTGCCAATCATCCATCAATTGATCATGGCTGCAAATCCTTCATCAATTGATCATGGCTGCCAATCATCCATCAATTGATCATGACTGCCAATCATCCATCAATTGATCATGGCTGCCAATCATCCATCAATTGATCATGACTGCCAATCATCCATCAATTGATGATGGCTGCCAATCATCCATCAATTGATCATGGCTGCAAATCCTTCATCAATTGATCATGGCTGCCAATCATCCATCAATTGATCATGGCTGCAAATCCTTCATCAATTGATCATGGCTGCCAATCATCCATCAATTGATCATGGCTGCAAATCCTTCATCAATTGATCATGGCTGCCAATCATCCATCAATTGATCATGGCTGCAAATCCTTCATCAATTGATCATGGCTGCCAATCATCCATCAATTGATCATGACTGCCAATCATCCATCAATTGATCATGGCTGCCAATCATCCATCAATTGATCATGACTGCCAATCATCCATCAATTGATCATGACTGCCAATCATCCATCAATTGATCATGGCTGCCAATCATCCATCAATTGATCAATGACTGCAAATCATCCATCAATTGATCATGGCTGCCAATCATGCATCAATTGATCATGACTGCCAATCATCCATCAATTGATCATGGCTGCCAATCATCCATCAATTGATCATGGCTGCCAATCATCCATCAATTGATAATGGCTGCCAATCATCCATCAATTGATCATGGCTGCCAATCATCCATCAATTGATCATGGCTGCCAATCATTCATCAATTGATCATGGCTGCCAATCATCCATCAATTGATGATTGTATTGTATTTGAACACTTGTTATAGCGCCCCTACCAGATTGCCCATTCAGAGGCGCTCCCGACTACTGCGCGGACGCAGAATCGGAGTTTCACGCCGAAGCGCATGAGCAATTGCGAGTGAAGGACTTAATCATCCATCAATTGATCATGGCTGCCAATCATCCATCAATTGATCATGGCTGCCAATCATCCATCAATTGATCATGGCTGCCAATCATCCATCAATTGATCATGACTGCCAATCCAATCATCATCAATTGATCATGGCTGCCAATCATCCATCAATTGATCATGGCTGCCAATCATCCATCAATTGATCATGGCTGCCAATCATCCATCAATTGATCATGGCTGCCAATCATCCATCAATTGATCATGGCTGCCAATCATCACCGCTACAACTACGGGTCAGGCAAAGCATTGACTCCTGTGACCTCTCGTGACCCCGAAACGGACTCTAGTCGATTGCCAACATCGACAGGTCAGACGATTAGCAATGCATTTCGTAGGTAATTACGTGTCATTACAATTATTGTCACCATCAGTGTAAAGAGAATAGCAGAGGGCGCGTGAATAGGAAAAGCAAAACGGCACAGAGGCAATGAGAAAGAAATGGGAAATAAGAGTTGGAGAAGAGGAAGAATGAAGTGGATGGAAGAAATATGGAGAGGCATCAGATGAAACAAGTGACAATGAAAATGAGAAAAGAGAGGAAATGCAAGAGTTGCAACGAGAGAATCGATAGTATCTAGAGAAGCCTAAAATAATCAGAAGTCACTGGATGGGAAAAATTGTCTCAAACATAATTATGTAAATCGAGTAAATTGAAAAGCTGAAAAGAGAGAACGGATGGAAAGGAGGATTAGTAACTTACTGGAGGGAAGTCCAAACTTCTCTTCTCCATCGATTCATCTCCATCGCTTACTTGATAGGCAGAATTTAATTCAACAGTTTAACGATGTCTTCGGCAACACAGGTTGTTGCCGTCGACAGAAAGAGAGTCATGTTCAGCAAGACGTCCACTGTCCACTGACGGATCCTGAAGGTCTACTATGAGGGGGTGGGGGCCAAATGGGTGTCTGAAGGACGATCGCCGAGGCACGCAGCTCCGAGTAGGGGGAGGAGTTTGGGGAGAGGGATGGGCACCTCCACTCACTTTAAAATTATTTTGAATTTCCACACTCTAATGGTAGCATTTTAAGCAGTCATCTGAACAAATTGCTCTCTTGTTTCAGTGCTGATTGGAATCGGCTGTCAATTGTAGTTAAGATGTAGTTTGAGTTTAACTGCAGAAAATACTAGCAAGCCAGACATTTATTGAAATTAATATAAAAACTAGAAAATGCGTTCAATTTCCAAGAACGCCATAAGCCTCAAGGTAAATGAATTGCTGATCAGGGCACAATTAGCAGAAATAGCTGACAAATGGTACACAAACCAAGCAAGAAGGATTCAACTCAACCGAATGCCAACAACATCTAAAAACTATTATTATTTTGTTATATTTCTCTGAGGGAATACAACCTGGGGGAACATTCTCCCAGAGGTGCCTATACTAAACACTGGTCCATGGGAAAGTCGATGGTCATCGGTTAGATGGGCAAACCCCCTTCCACGTTGACAACATTGACATAGCTATTAAAATATATGATAATAATTATAATACATAGTAAAATTAAATGCTTGTATGACGTGACTCATTCTATGGTGCTTGGCGACTGTGACTCACTGTTCACTTTCAACTATGAAGCCAGTAAGCAATATACTCTCACTAACCTAGTTCCAACTACCAGTAACCAAACTCTTTGCAATGAAGTAATAAACTAATAAATCAAAATTATCAGGTTGCATTTCTTCGTTTAATTTATATGTCGTCATTTGTTTTCATCACGAAAGATCACATAGTGAGTATCGTCTCCTTCGTGAGGGGGGGGCGTCCTGTGTACATTTCAAATGGGCGGGGCATGGCTGGAGTGGCCCCTTGGATCCGCCCCTGCCACTGTCTGTCTTACTGTCTTCCTGTATATGCCAGTCGTCTGTGTGACCGGTATATACAGTTAATGCTAGTTTGATAAGACAGCATTATCACCCGTAGGAGACTTAAAGATTGGTGAATCATTTTGGATCAAAGAGCGATTCAAACGGATCGATTGAGTTTGAACAGAAGTGGAGTTATGAGGAGGAGCAGGAAGAGGAGGAAGAGGGAGGAGGAGGAAGAGGAGGACAGGAGGTGGAGGAGGAGGAGGAGGAGGACGACGACGAGGGAGGAGGAGAAGGAGGAGGAGGAGGAGAGAAGAGGAGGAGGACGACGAGGAGAAGGATCGAAGAGGAGGAAGGAGGAGGAGGAGGAGAAAGAAGGAGGAGGAAGAGGAGGAGGAGGAGGAGGAGGAGGAGGATGAGGAGGAGGAGGAGGAGGAGGAGGAGAGGAGGAGGAGAGGGAGGAGGAGGAGGAGGAGAGGAGAGGAGGGAGGGGAGGAGGAGGAGGAGGAGAAGGAGGAGGGAGGAGGAGGAGGACGAGGAGGAGAAGGAGGACGAGGAGGAGGGAGGAGGAAGAGAAGAGGAAGAGGAAGAGGAAGAGGAAGAGTACGAGGACGAGGAGGAGGACGAGGCGGAGGACGAGGAGGAGCGGAGGAGGAGGAGGAGGAAGAGGAGGAGAAGGAGAAGGAGGATGTCTGTGTAGCCAATGAACAGCTTCCTACAATTACTGCATCGCACCGATGGAGTAAGACAGTGACGAATGCAGAGACAGAGACACAGACAAACAGAGAGCTATAGAAAGACAGGCAGCAGGATACACATACTGGCGGAGATAGACAGCGGGAGAGGGATTCAAGAGGACAGACAGACGAACAGAGACAGACATAGAGAGGCACAGATGTCGCTGGGGAATCTGCCATAATTTGGCTGGCAATCAATGTGGCAAGTAAGCGATGACATTTCATTTGTCGTCATTAAGTCATTATCGACAGTCGACGTGGCTCTCAACTCCACTTACTTGCTAGCATGTAACTGTGGGCAATTATTCACCGCTAAAGAGAATGGAGAATGTGTGGAACTTGAGTGTTTCAGTGTTGCACCGAAATGCGTCAGTGTACGGTCTCAGTCAGAGAATGACTTCGTGCAGAATAATCAATAAACGAAGATATATATATATATATATATATATATACTTCGTCTGATAGATGCATTTCCAACGCCTCACCTCCAAAGTAAGCCATAGCAACTGCTGCTGGGGCGTGGTGATGATGGTGGTGATGGGTGAGCAAAGGATGAGGATGTTGATGGTCGGTGGCTGCGTCTGAGTTGAATTCGTCTGTGGCTGGTCCTGGTCTAAGAACAGTCGTTCGAAGGCGCCGTGGACTGCGGAAGAACTGGCGTCGAACGCCCATCGCATTCAGCTGCTTCATGCGCCTCTCCTTCGAACGACGATTCTGAAACCAAACCTACGACAAACAAACCACCATTATTAGTTTAAAACGAATTAGCAGCGTCCATAGCAATGGTCCATGAGTATGTGACAGCTGGCTATGAAAGATCGAGAGACAGATGGAGGAAGGCAGAGGGACGGATGGAGGAAGACATATGGAGAGACGAAGGAAGACATATGGAGGGACGAAGGAAGACATATGGAGGGACTAAGGAAGGAAGACATATGGAGGGACTAAGGAAGACATATGGAGGGACTAAGGAAGGCATATGGAGGGACTAAGGAAGACATATGGAGGGACTAAGGAAGGCATATGGAGGGACTAAGGAAGACATATGGAGGGACGAAGGAAGGCATATGGAGGGACTAAGGAAGACATATGGAGGGACTAAGGAAGGCATATGGAGGGACTAAGGAAGACATATGGAGGGACGAAGGAAGGCATATGGAGGGACTAAGGAAGACATATGGAGGGACGAAGGAAGACATATGGAGGGACGAAGGAAGACATATGGAGGGACTAAGGAAGACATATGGAGGGACTAAGGAAGACATATGGAGGGACTAAGGAAGACATATGGAGGGACTAAGGAAGACATATGGAGGGACGAAGGAAGACATATGGAGGGACTAAGGAAGACATATGGAGGGACTAAGGAAGACATATGGAGGGACTAAGGAAGACATATGGAGGGACTAAGGAAGACATATGGAGGGACGAAGGAAGACATATGGAGGGACTAAGGAAGACATATGGAGGGACTAAGGAAGACATATGGAGGGACTAAGGAAGACATATGGAGGGACGAAGGAAGACATGGAGGGACTAAGAAAGACATATGGAGGGACGAAGGAAGACATATGGAGGGACTAAGGAAGACATATGGAGGGACTAAGGAAGACATATGGAGGGACTAAGGAAGGCATATGGAGGGACTAAGGAAGGCATATGGAGGGACTAAGGAAGACATATGGAGGGACGAAGGAAGACATATGGAGGGACTAAGGAAGGCATATGGAGGGACGAAGGAAGACATATGGAGGGACTAAGGAAGACATATGGAGGGACTAAGGAAGACATATGGAGGGACGAAGGAAGACATATGGAGGGACTAAGGAAGACATATGGAGGGACTAAGGAAGGCATATGGAGGGACTAAGGAAGACATATGGAGGGACGAAGGAAGACATATGGAGGGACTAAGGAAGACATATGGAGGGACTAAGGAAGGCATATGGAGGGACTAAGGAAGGCATATGAAGGGACTAAGGAAGACATATGGAGGGACGAAGGAAGGCATATGGAGGGACTAAGGAAGACATATGGAGGGACTAAGGAAGGCATATGGAGGGACGAAGGAAGACATATGGAGGGACTAAGGAAGACATATGGAGGGACTAAGGAAGGCATATGGAGGGACTAAGGAAGACATATGGAGGGACGAAGGAAGGCATATGGAGGGACTAAGGAAGACATATGGAGGGACTAAGGAAGACATATGGAGGGACGAAGGAAGACATATGGAGGGACTAAGGAAGACATATGGAGGGACTAAGGAAGGCATATGGAGGGACTAAGGAAGACATATGGAGGGACGAAGGAAGACATATGGAGGGACGAAGGAAGACATATGGAGGGACTAAGGAAGGCATATGGAGGGACTAAGGAAGGCATATGGAGGGACTAAGGAAGACATATGGAGGGACTAAGGAAGACATATGGAGGGACTAAGGAAGACATATGGAGGGACGAAGGAAGACATATGGAGGGACGAAGGAAGACATATGGAGGGACTAAGGAAGACATATGGAGGGACTAAGGAAACATATGGAGGGACTAAGGAAGGCATATGGAGGGACTAAGGAAGACATATGGAGGGACGAAGGAAGACATATGGAGGGACGAAGGAAGGCATATGGAGGGACTAAGGAAGACATATGGAGGGACTAAGGAAGGCATATGGAGGGACGAAGGAAGACATATGGAGGGACGAAGGAAGACATATGGAGGGACTAAGGAAGACATATGGAGGGACTAAGGAAGACATATGGAGGGACTAAGGAAGAACATATGGAGGGACGAAGGAAGACATATGGAGGGACGAAGGAAGACATATGGAGGGACGAAGGAAGACATATGGAGGGACGAAGGAAGACATATGGAGGGACTAAGGAAGACATATGGAGGGACGAAGGAAGACATATGGAGGGACTAAGGAAGACATATGGAGGGACTAAGGAAGACATATGGAGGGACTAAGGAAGACATATGGAGGGACTAAGGAAGACATATGGAGGGACGAAGGAAGACATATGGAGGGACGAAGGAAGACATATGGAGGGACTAAGGAAGACATATGGAGGGACTAAGGAAGACATATGGAGGGACGAAGGAAGACATATGGAGGGACTAAGGAAGACATATGGAGGGACTAAGGAAGACATATGGAGGGACTAAGGAAGACATATGGAGGGACTAAGGAAGACATATGGAGGGACTAAGGAAGACATATGGAGGGACTAAGGAAGGCATATGGAGGGACTAAGGAAGATATATGGAGGGACGAAGGAAGGCATATGGAGGGACTAAGGAAGACATATGGAGGGACGAAGGAAGACATATGGAGGGACTAAGGAAGACATATGGAGGGACTAAGGAAGACATATGGAGGGACTAAGGAAGGCATATGGAGGGACTAAGGAAGACATATGGAGGGACTAAGGAAGACATATGGAGGGACTAAGGAAGACATATGGAGGGACTAAGGAAGACATATGGAGGGACGAAGGAAGACATATGGAGGGACTAAGGAAGACATATGGAGGGACGAAGGAAGACATATGGAGGGACTAAGGAAGGCATATGGAGGGACGAAGGAAGACATATGGAGGGACATAAGGAAGACATATGGAGGGACTAAGGAAGACATATGGAGGGACTAAGGAAGACATATGGAGGGACTAAGGAAGACATATGGAGGGACTAAGGAAGACATATGGAGGGACTAAGGAAGGCATATGGAGGGACTAAGGAAGACATATGGAGGGACGAAGGAAGACATATGGAGGGACGAAGGAAGACATATGGAGGGACTAAGGAAGACATATGGAGGGACGAAGGAAGACATATGGAGGGACGAAGGAAGACATATGGAGGGACATATGGAAGGAAGACATATGGAGGGACTAAGGAAGACATATGGAGGGACGAAGGAAGACATATGGAGGGACTAAGGAAGACATATGGAGGGACGAAGGAAGACATATGGAGGGACGAAGGAAGACATATGGAGGGACTAAGGAAGACATATGGAGGGACTAAGGAAGGCATATGGAGGGACTAAGGAAGGCATAAGAAGGGACTAATGAAGACATATGGAGGGACTAAGGAAGGCATATGGAGGGACAAAGGAAGACATATGGAGGGACTAAGGAAGACATATGGAGGGACGAAGGAAGACATATGGAGGGACTAAGGAAGGCATATGGAGGGACGAAGGAAGACATATGGAGGGACGAAGGAAGACATATGGAGGGACTAAGGAAGGCATATGGAGGGACGAAGGAAGACATATGGAGGGACGAAGGAAGACATATGGAGGGACTAAGGAAGGCATATGGAGGGACGAAGGAAGACATATGGAGGGACTAAGGAAGACATATGGAGGGACGAAGGAAGACATATGGAGGGACTAAGGAAGGCATATGGAGGGACTAAGGAAGACATATGGAGGGACTAAGGAAGACATATGGACGGGACTAAGGAAGACATATGGAGGGACGAAGGAGGAGAAAAGGAGGAGGACATATGGAGGGACGAAGAAGACAGGGACGGACGGAGTGAGGCAGAGGGACGGTCTGAGAGAGACACAGAGAGAGAGTGAGGCAGGATATAGAGGTTGAAGGACAGGTCGTGGCTTCAAGCGATGTATACGAGAGGAATTCTGACCTGAATGACCCTCATGTTTAGTCCGGTCTCTTGAGCCAGTTGCTCCCGGATGTGTCTTGTTGGCTTAGGAGTGGCAGCGAAGGCTGACTTGAGTGTTTCGAGCTGTTTGGCTTTGATCGTTGTTCTTGGTCCTCTTCTCTTCGTTGCTCCCTGTGTTTCGTCTTGTTTCGCGTTCTCCTTGTCGCGATCTTTATCCGTGTTCTCCGGAAACCTCGCATTCGAATTGTCGTCGCTGCAGTTCGAGTCTAGGCTGCAATTGCTTTGGTTGTTATTGATGATGCATTCGTACTGGTGGTCATCTGCATCTCCTCCTCCTCCTCCTTCTCCTCCTCCTCCTTCTCCTCCTCCTCCTCCTCCTCCTCCTCCTCCTACAGCACGTGCTGAGGATCGTCTCAAAGCAGCTGAACCTCTGCAACGTTCAACAGTTGAAGCTAACGCCGGAAACAGCGTGGCATCGTTGATCACGTGCGAGGGAGCTACTGAGTCACGTGATTCGTCGCCATTGATGCTTCTTGATCCTTCGTCTTTCTCTTCTTCTTCGTCGTCGTCGTCTTCATTGTCGTCGTCGTCGTCGTCGTCGTCGACATCATCGTCGCTGCCTCGAAGTTTGTCGAAAGTTCGCTGCTTCTGAGGCTGAGGATGAAGATGCTTCCTCGTTGCAAGAACCGGAAGTGCTGCTGCTGCTGCTGCTGATGCTGGTGAGATGGATTCGACGACGGAAGATGCTCTAGATGGAGCGACCGCCGAATCTAAATTCGTTCAGAAGCCAAGAAACCAGAATAAAAAATCGTCTCATTCGAATAGTAACTGATACGTTAACTATTCCACACACACCTTCTATCATTCTATTCCTTCAGGTGAGCCTCTATTGCCTTCTTTGTCTCTTCTATCATTCTATTTCCTTCAGGTGAGCCTCTATTGCCTTCTTTGTCTCTTCTATCATGCTTCTTCTTCTGCATCTCTTCTTCTAACAGCTGTTCTAGAGGACGAGGAGGAGGAAAATAGGAAGATTAGGAGGAAGAGGAGAAGAAGAAGAGGAGATAGTAGAGGAGGATGAGAATAGGAGGTGGAGGAAGAAGAGAAAGAGGAGGAGGAAAATAGGAGAAGGAGGAGGCAGAAGAGGAGGAGAAGAATAGGAGGAGGAAGAGGAGGAGGATGGAGGAGGAGGGGAGAGGATGAATATGAGGAGGAGATTGTATGAGTCATCGTCTGCTGTTGCAGCTGAGTCGCTTGGTCGAATTTTTGGTTTGTTTCGCTTCAGCGAATAGAAACGAGGAACTCATCGACGAGAAATGTACGAACGAAGAACATCCAACTCACAGAGACAACTCACGGACCACGTAACACTCCACACCCACACCCACACCCACACCCACACCCACACCCACACCCACACCCACACCCACACCCACACCCACACCCACACCCACACCCACACCCACACCCACACCCACACCCACACCCACACCCACACCCACACCCACACCCACACCCACACCCACACCCACACCCACACCCACACCCACACCCACACCCACACCCACACCCACACCCACACCCACACCCACACCCACACCCACACCCACACCCCCACACCCACACCCACACCCACACCCACCCACACCCACACACTCACACCCACACCCACACCCAAACCAAAAAAGGACCTCACACCCACACCCACACCCACACCCACACCAACCCTCACCCCGGTTTGCCTCCTACACTATCGATTTGCCGTCCCACCGTCACCCTCACTCTCACCCTCACCCTAACCCCAACCCTCACCCCGGCGCCGACCCCCTCTGCATAATCCGAGTATGGATAGAAGACACGCATAACCAGATACAGAGACAGAGACAGAAGACACAACTACATAACTATATACATGTAGACTGATACGGATAGATACAGAGAAAGACGAAGGAACGGATGGACGCACATAGTTGATAAGACAAACGAAAGCAAAAAAGGTTATGTAGGCAATGAACGAATGGATCGAAGAAAGGAAGGAAAGATTAAAAAGCAAAGAGCAACACCAACCGATCAAGAAACATAGGCAAAAACAGAGGCAGAAACAGAGGCAGAGGCAGAAACAGAGGCAGAAACAGAGGCAGAACAGAAACAGGCAGAAACAGAGGAAGGCAGAAACAGAGGCAGACAGAGAGGCAGAAACAGAAACAGAACAGAAACAGAACAGAGGCAGAAGGCAGAAACAGAGGCAGAAACAGAGGCAGAAACAGAGGCAGAGGCAGAAACAGAAACAGAAGGCAGAAACAGAGGCAGAAACAGAGGCAGAAACAGAGGCAGAAACAGAAACAGAGGCAGAAACAGAGGCAGAGGCAGAAACAGAGGCAGAAACAGAGGCAGAGGCAGAAACAGAGGCAGAAACAGAGGCAGAAACAGAGGCAGAAACAGAGGCAGAAACAGAGGCAGAACAGAGGCAGAAACAGAAGGCAGAAACAGAGGCAGAACAGAGGCAGAAACAGAGGCAGAAACAGAGGCAGAGGCAGAAACAGATGCAGAAACAGAGGCAGAAACAGAGGCAGAAACAGAGGCAGAAACAGAGGCAGAAACAGAGGCAGAAACAGAGGCAGAAACAGAAACAGAAGGCAGAAACAGAGGCAGAAACAGAGGCAGAAACAGAGGCAGATGCAGAAACAGAGGCAGAAACAGAGGCAGAAACAGAGGCAGACAGAGGCAGAAACAGAGGCAGAAACAGAAGGCAGAAACAGAAGGCAGAAAACCGAAAAGAAACAGGGATAGAGACAGAAAAAGCAGAATCACTTACAGTCTTACAGAAAAGATAGAAATAGATAGAGAAACAGACAGAGAGGGTGAAAGAAGGAGACAGAGAAAGAGGAGGGAGGAGGAGGAGGAAGGGAGGAGGAGGAGGAGGAGGAAGAGGAGGAGCAAAAGGAGGAGGAGCAAAAAGGAGGAGGAGGAGCAAAAGGAGAAGGAGGAGCAAAAGAGGAGTAGGAGGAAGAGGGAAGAGGAGGAGGAAGAGGAGAAGGGAGCAAGAAGGAGGAGGAGCAAAAGGAGGAGGAGGAGCAAAGGAGAAGGAGGAGGAGGAGCAAAAGGAGAAGGCGCAAAAGGAGGAGGAGGAGCCAAAGAGAGGAGGAGGAGGATGAGCAAAAAGAGGAGGAGGAGCAAAAGAAGGATCGTGAGAGCAGACGATATTTTACGTTTTTTTTCTGTCGTCCGAAGACTGAAGTCATCTTTACAGATGAATCGACTGTCATCCAGGACGTACATCTCGTCGCCTGTAGATAACTGTCTTCCACAAACTGTGCAGTTGAAGCACGTCACGTGGTAGACGTAGTCACGTGCTCTTTGGACGAGGTCAGTTGGTGCAATGCCTTGCTTGCATCCTCCGCACTTGGATCCGAAGCGCCTTTGTTATGTAGAATACAAAAGACAAAGCAACGAAGAATCAGGCTAATATGCAAATAGCTACTGCGTCTGTAGGCTATAGCCTTATTTTAACTAAGTAGTAAGTAAAATATAAATCCAGTAACTCTTCTTTTGGTTCTCTGCCTTCCTAGGCAGGTTCATACATCCAATGTCGCCATTCGTCACGTTGTCTGGCTCTCTCCTTCAACCTGCTGTTATCGTCTTCCATCATCCAGTCCAATAACATCATTCTCGGTCTTCCTCTTGTCTTCTTGCCCTCCATTTTCCCCTCAATTATAGTTCTTAGGAGGGAGTCTCCCCTCATGATGTGGCCCAACCATCTTCTCTATCGGCTTCTGGTTATTCCTATCAGGGATTTTTTCATCCACCATTTGTAGTATCTCTTCATTGGTCTTGCGTTCCATCCAGCTTACTCTTTCCATTCTTCGCCATATCCACATCTGGAAGGCCTCTAATCTTCTCATGTCTTCCTTCCTCAGAGTCCATGTTTCAGAGCCGTATATATCACCACACTCCATATCATAGACTTGATAATTCGTTTCTTCATATGCTAATTTAACTTTCCTCGCATTAATTCGTTGCTTTTCCCAGTGCTATTCTTCTCTTTATTTCTACATGACACTTTGCATCATTTGTGATTATACTTCCTAGGAAAAAAATTCCAGTAACTATAACCTAAAAATGATACTGTCTATAACTAAAATGAAAATCCATTAACTATAACTAAAATGAAAAACCATTAACTATAACTGTAACTAAAATAAAATCTGTAACCATAAGGACTAATCAAACCGAATAGAATTAGGAATCGATTATCGGTATGAGAGAGAGTGTATGTGTGTGTGTGTGTGTGTGTGTGTGTGTGTGTAGTGTGTGGGTGTGTGTGGGTGTAGGTGTGCGTTTTGCTTGTGTATATGAAAGAGAAACTGTGTACTTTTAAAAGTAATTGTTGTGGAAGATCTACTATGTTACACTGATCATTGGCGATATCTATATACTGACTATGTAAAGCATCCTAGAATTAGCTCGATACTTAGATAGTTTTGCTGGTACAAGAAAGACGAACGATATATGTATATATTATATATATGTCTCACTCTCTGTCTGTCTGTCTGTCTGTCTCTGTCTCTGTCTCTGTCTGTCTCTGTCTCTGTCTCTGTCTCTCTCTCTCTCTCTCTCTCTCTCTGTCTCTGTCTCTGTCTCTCTCTGTCTCTGTCTCTGTCTCTCTGTTTCTCTCTGTCTGTCGTTACCTGAAGAAGTCCATCTTGCAGAAGAGCTGGTGCCCGTCACGTGAGAAGCACCTGTCGAGCAGCGGACATTGACAATCGAAACACTTGACACATGACGAATGCCACGTTCGGTTGACGACCGTCAGAAGAAACCGATCGACGATAGGACTCTCACATCCAGCGCACAACACGAGCATCTTCTTCAGATCTCCTCCTCCTCCTCCTCCTCCTCCTCCTCCTTGTCCTACTCCTTGTTCTTCTTCTTCTCCTCCTTCTTGTCCTTCTCCTCCTCCTCCTCCTCCTCCTCCTTGTCCTCCTCCTCCTCCTCCTTGTCCTCCTCCTCCTTTTCCTCCTCTTCCTGGCTCTCTCTCTTCTCTATTTCTTCACTATTTCAGCGGCTAAACGTCTCTAGGACCACGTGACAATCGACGGAAGTAGAGCATGACGTTGGGTCTTAATAGAAAGTGCAGAGCCATCCGATCATGGCTTCTATAGCGTCGTAATCCGAAGGAACTGCTGTCTTCGACGTCATGTCGCTCAGTCAAGTCAGACTAAGCGACAGTTGTCAGTCGTCGGTTTGATTTCTGTCGATGTTTCGTAGAATTCGGTCATCGGTCAGTTGCTGGTCAGTTGCTGGTCAGTTGCTGATCAGTTGCTGGTCAGTTGGTCATCGTCGCTGACCATCTAGAATCCTCTGGCGGCGAGAGACGTCAACCAATTCGTCTCTGGTCTCCTCGCCATTGTTGTAATCATTTATGGGATGGACAGCAGCAGACGGCATATGCACTGTGTGCCAATCAGACATCGACGATTGCGATTGGCTCCAGTGAGCTGTCAATCATAGCAGACACAATCAATCACCGTCGCAATTTATGGTCTGGCCATTCATCCGCTGACTCGTCTCTGATCAGTAGCAGCCGCTGACGCCGCTGTTGATTCCAAAGCTCTGTGCATAGCAAAGAGTGAAGCGCTGGAACTGGTCATTGCGTTTAGTCTATGGATGTTCTCTATGCTCGGGAGCGCTTCTGAGTAGAGCCCATTGAAGAGGCGCTATATTAATTCTATGATTGATTGATTGATTGATTGATTTGATTGATTGATTGATTGATTGATTGATTGATTGATTGATTGATTGATTGATTGATTGATGTGGCTCATCATCCTCTCTATGTCTTCTTTGACGCTGTTTCAAGAACCTTTCTTGTACTTCTGTGTCATTATTTACTCTTCCTGTTTAGCATCGTCCAACACCTCGACCTCCTCCTCCGGGTCATCCTCTCCTCTTCCTCTCCATCCATCCTCCTTCTTTTTCTCCTCCTTCTCCTCCTTCTCCGGTATCCCCGCATCTGGTCATCAAGAACAAAATGTTATTGAATAAGCGAGAAGTGCCAAGGCAACTAGAAGAGTCCCCCAATGGTGAGCTCCCGCAGACACACAGAGCCCAACCGACGAATTTCCATCCAGAACTCATAGTATAGACAGAGAAGAGGATCGACGACGACGACGACGACAGGCGACTATGGTGGCAACACATAATATGCAGGAGACGCTTGAGACCAGCAGCAGCAGCAGCACTTCCAAACACAATTGAAATCACTCGGAAACAACGGTCAAAGAGAGGAGTTTTTATGCCACTATGTATATAATAGGTTACGTTTGAAGTCCAAGCGAGAGAAACTTAACCAGCAAAATGCTCATGAAATGACACGGTACAGAAAGATGCGGCCATCTTGGACATAATGCAAGAGCAGCTGAGGAGGAGCAATGAGTATTTGATGCATGTCAGAAGACGAGATGCATTATAGATGATCTCTTTTCCACAATTGCGCCTCAAGACCATCATTCTGGTTGATCGTAGTTTCATTGTGTTATGTCGGCAGAGCCTCCTCTCCCTCCTCCTCCGATCAGTCTGTCTCTCTCGTCAAGTAGCGCTATATAAATTATTTCCAATTGCAGCATTTACAATCGTCTGGACCACTGCAGCACAACTGCTGCACTTAGTATGCAAGAGTGTGCCGCCGCCGCCGAGGCCTATTGAATGTCCGTTTCCTAGAGACGAAAGTTGCTGGCCCCCTAACATTAGGCGCATGAACGGATAGGAATCATATTATATAGACTATGCGGGTATACACATAGGATTAGGCTATTTAGGCATCGTGTCTCACAGCATCATCCAACTGTGGCCTGTGATAGCGGAGCCTTACAACCGAATAGATCGGACCGTTAGATAGGCCTAAGTGACGCTGATCGTAGACTGGTGGTAGTGGTGGAGGTGATCGTGGTGTGTGAAGGTGGTGGTGATGGTGGTGGTGGAGGTGGAGGTGGTGGATGGTGGTGGTGAAGGTGGGTGGTGGTGGTGGTGGTGGTGGTGGTGGTGGTGGTGGTGGAGGTGGTGGTGGTGGTGGTGGTGGTGGTGGTGGTGGTGGTGGTGGTGGTGGTGGAGGTGGTGGTGGTGGTGGTGGTGGTGGTGGTGGTGGTGGAGGTGGTGGTGGTGGTGGTGGTGGTGGAGGTGGTGGTGGTGGAGGTGGTGGTGGTGGTGGAGGTGGTGGAGGTGGTGATGGTGGTGGTGGAGGTGGTGGTGGTGGTGATGGTGTGGTGGTGGTGGTGGTGGTGGTGGAGGTGGATGTGGTGCTGGCATGCATTAATTAAGGGGGAAATCGGTAATAATTGAAGGTCGCAACACCTGTGAGAGTTGGAACAAATAATAATAATCTTCGTTTAATTTCAAACTGACAACAATCCAGGATGATTACAAATCAGTATGAACGGATGATCACAAGTTATTACAGAAGTCGAATTTAACTGTATACGACAGCCATGCAAGGCGCCCATCACGTCCTACATCTCATTTTACAAACGCGCCATCTCGCGAATGAAAGGCTGATTGGACCTTTGGGAGGTACAGGAAGCGATCCCGGTATACCTACAGTACTGCTCTTCACGCCACTGATGTCACCACTACACTATGGACCCCCCAATATGGATGATTAGAGTATAAAGTTCCAACGTCCCATGCATGCATATATATATATATATATATATATATATATATATATATATATATAATAAGTAGTGGCGTCATTGGAAGTTGGAACCTGCCGAAGGGCAGAGAACTTAAAGAAAGAAGATATAATAAGTAAGTAAGTAAGTAAGTGTATGCCTTTATTATACCAATTCCATATAGGGTTGCACTTTGGTGTACATACATTTATATATATATATATATATATATATATATATATATATATATATATAACAAATTTACATATGCATGCTGGACATAATTATGTAATAATGTGTGTGAGGGGAAGCTGTTCGTCTGGTATATTTGATTCACTGAGGTGCGTTAGGATTGAAATGGTTGAGCGTTTAACGGTTGACGTGCGCTGAGAAGAATGATAGATTGGCGTCGTGTCATAAAAAGAGAGGTTGCAGAGAAGCAGACAAACGGGGAAGAATAACATGGATAACATGGATAACATGGATAACATCGAAGAAGTCAGAGAGCAGGGCTAGTAACTGTTCGGTGAGTGAGTGAGTGAGTGAGTGAGTGAGTGAGTGAGTGAGTGAGTGCGAGTGAGTGAGTGAGTGAGTGAGGAGTGAGTGAGTGAGTGAGTGAGTGAGTGAGTGAGTGAGTGAGGTGGTGGTGGTGAGTGAGTGAGTGAGTGAGTGAGTGAGTGAGTGAGTGAGTGAGTGAGTGAGTGAGTGAGTGAGTGAGTGAGTGAGTGAGTGAGTGAGTGAGTGAGTGAGTGAGTGAGTGAGTGAGTGAGTGAGTGAGTGAGTGAGTGAGTGAGTGAGTGAGTGAGTGAGTGAGTGAGTGAGTGAGTGAGTGAGGTGAGTGAGTGAGTGAGTGAGTGAGTGAGTGAGTGGAGTGAGTGAGTGAGTGAGTGAGTGAGTGAGTGGAGTGAGTGAGTGAGTGAGTGAGTGAGGTGAGTGAGTGAGTGAGTGAGTGAGTGAGTGAGTGAGTGAGGTGAGTGAGTGGGTCGGTTCAATTGTTACCTGTGGCTGTTCGGTTGATTAGGAACCTTCTGCTAATTAACACAAGATTAATCGTGTCCTCGGATCTATGACGCCATTTGCACACAGCGCCAGACAATGCCAGCACCAGTTCGTCATTGCGGGACGTCGTTCGCTAGATGGCAGCAGTTACATGTTTAGATCTCCTCGTTCACTCATTGACTGACTGACTGACTGACTCAGACAGTCAGTCAGTCAATGAGTGAACGAGGAGATCTAAACAGGTAACCGACCAGCAGCACTCACCTTTTCCTTCGCTCAGATAATTATTCATGTGTCTAATTGCAAGTGTCATCGATCATTAGTCTAGATACACATAACGAAAGCATTGTGTGCAGCTAAATCTCAGAGGTATGGAAACAAACAGGCAGACATATGCACAGACATATGCACAGACATTCACATTATGAGATATGTTTCATAGACTAAGCAACATAATGCTATTGTCAGGTTGAGAACAATGGGCACTCTCAAGGGAATAGTCCCGCCGATAAGAGGCCTATTTTTAACAAAATAATGAAGTTGGTAAAAGAAAACGGATACTGTGTTTTGATAACAACGATATTAATAGGGACCTATCCATGCACACATACATTGCACCTGTGTGTATTATAGAAAATAACATTCATCATTAGCTACATCTTAACTAAAACACTATCATATATAATTAAGCTCCTCTAGAGTAGACGCACGTGCACAGTAGACGCAACCATTGGTCATTCTGAAGATGACCATCAACAACTTTAAGTCTCTTAACGTGCATTCTGCTGGATCTGTCTGCTATCCGCTTTTCCGGCAGAGACGCTCACACAGAACCTGTTTCATTCCCAGATGCGTATTATATACTCTTTACCGCCTTCTCCTTTTCTTCTTCTTCCTCCTCCTCCTCCTCCTCCTCCTCCTCCTCCTCCTCCTTTTATTTATCATGAGAACAATAATTATCTCAAATGAATATTTCAGGGTGCGCTAGTAGAAAATGGGTTAAGACAGAAATAAACTAGAGAGCAAAATCTTTCATTTGCATTTAACGCTTCGCTGCACCTGTCTTCTCTTCCGCTACCTGCATCTAATACAGGTGCGGTCTATAATTAGAGGTGCGAATTAGCTGAGCGAAGGCAACGGTATATATATATATATATATATATATATATATATATATATATATATATATATATATATATATATATATATATATATATATATATATATAGAAGAGCTTGTCAGAGAAGCAGTAGAGGATCTGGATGAGAGGATAAAGGTCGGTGGAAGATGGATCAAGGCACTGAGGTTTGCAGATGATCAGACATTGTTGGCGAGAATCCAGAAATGTCTACAGGCAAATAGCAAGGATGTATAGAGCAGACTGAACACAATATCCACTGAATAAGTGTGTATTCTGCCTACAGTTTCCTCTACTTGACATTTATCTTCAATACCTTTGTCTTTTTGATGTTTACTTTCATTCCTTATTCGGTGGATATTGTGGATATTGTGTTCAGTCTACTACTACTACTACTACTATTAATAATAATAATAATAATAATAATAATTATTATTATTATTATTATTATTATTATTATTATTATTATCATTATTATTATTATTATTATTATTATTATTATTATTATTATTATTATTATTATTATTATTATTATTATTATTATTATTATTATTATTATTATTAGATCTGTATTTAAATTATTAATAATAATAATAATTATTATTATTATTATTATTATTATTATTATTATTATTATTATTATTATTATTATTATTATTATTATTATTATTATTATTATTATTATTAGCTACAGAGAGTCTTTGGAATAGGTAGTTTGTTTCGAGGGTGTAATGGGTTGAATACGTCAACCTTCGTCCGAGCTCCAACGCAAAATTCAATCCTTCTGAGCTCCAAGCACCGCTGGACTCCAGTGCTACCGCCACAAAAGCATGCGTTCGAGTGATTGTAGTGTATTTAGATCTGATTAATAATAATCAATGATAATAATAATAATAATCCTATCATCATCATCATCATCATCATCATCATCATCATCATCATCATCATCATCATCATCATCATCATCATCATCATCATCATCATCATCATCATCATCATCATCATCATCATCATCATCATCATCATCATCATCATCATCATCAATCGATAGGTGACAGTGTTGTTTTGTGTAAATCATCGACCTCTCTAAAGCAGCAACTGTCACGACAGGCAACAGCTTCTTCCGTCCGTTCTGTCATCCGATTTCTTTTCGTTGTCTCCTTTTCGTTGTTGTCGTCGTTGTTGTTGTCTATTGTTATTGTCTTTCGAAGTTACAGCTATTGTCTGTGAATGTTCATCTCCTTTTGTCTTGAGCGTTGCTGCATAAGAGGTGGATCCAGTGCGACCACCAGAGTCACTGCTGCTTCCTTCCTTCCCATTTCCTTCCTTCCCATTTCCTTCCTTCCCATTTCCTTCCTTCCCATTTCCTTCCTTCCCAGTTCCTTCCTTCCCAGTTCCTTCCTTCCCATTTCCTTCCTTCCCATTTCCTTCCTTCCCATTTCCTTTATCTGTATTATCTTTCTTCCCATTTCCTTCCTTCTCGTTACTTCCTCTTCCTCCGCCTCCTATT